>SNQJ01S0150106.1:3957-21727 GCA_010110895.2 Picea sitchensis | reverse complement strand
CACCCCCAGACAGATGGCCAAACCGAGGTTGTAAATCGAATGATTGTGCATATCCTTCGCATGTATAATTCAAAGCACCCCCGCACATGAAATGAGAGCCTTCCCTATGTCCAACATAGCTACAACCGAGCCCTGCATAGCTCAACTGGCCACAACACCTTTCATGTGGGGTTGGGATTCCAACCATTGGGTCCCATAGATGTTGCACTTCCCCTTTCAGTCACCTCGACTGACTCATATCCTGCTCCAATTGAAGTTGACAAAGCCACCTAGTTCATTGAGAGGATCCAGCATATCTACCAACAGGTTCAGGATATCCTACAAAATTCCAATGACAAATACAAACAACACCATGATCAACATCAGGTGCCACATAAGTTTCAGGTGGGCGACAAAGTTTGGTTGCACTTGCAAAAAGAACGCCTTACAGGACCCCATCAGAATATTCACCCACTCTGTTATGGGTCGTACACTATCACCAAGGCTATAGGGGATAATTCTTTTGAGCTCAACATTCCTTATTTCCTTGGCCTGCACCCAGTGTTCAACGTGGACCTCCTTCGGCCTTATTTCCCACCATTATTGGACACCTTAGACGTAGCAGAACAGCTGACACCAACAAAGCTCAACCCTGACTGCATACAACAAGCATATAGTGATCATATTGTGGACACACAGATCAAGGGAAATTGACAACAAAAGATCTAGCTTTATCAAGTCGTCAAAGCAGGGCAGCTCCTGCACCAAGGTAAGTGGCTCACCCGGGGCCAAATTCAGCAGAAATTTCCTCATCTGATGGGGGAACTCAACGCAATGGAGACCATTGCTTCCTAAGGAGGGAGGATTGATCCAGGTGGATATTGGTGGTCACCCACCATTTCCATTTGGCGCAAAAAAGCTTTCTATCAATTTTGATAATTTACTATTTTTAGCAGTTTTTCGGGTCATGAACTTCTGGAGCCGTTTTGAGGCCCTAAATGACGTTTTTTGGGGTATGTTGCGGTCGCAAAATATCACCATGAAATATTTTGCAATTGTTGTAGTCCTCGAATAGATCTTTCCAATGGGCTATCATAAAATAAAAGGGAGATCGTATGCAAAAGTTACGACCCCGGGAAGTTGATGTACTGACTTACCCAAACGAGGCCCACATGACTTTTGGCACTTCATCTCCTAGGTTTAGGTTTTTGGATGTCTAGGGTTTTTTAGCATTCTTGTTTATTGTAAAAAGGCCTTCATAGCCTCATTGTAATCATCTTCTTGCGAATGAGCGCAGTCGTCACATCTCTTCTCAGAGATAAGCCACCACCATTCCAACAAGCTTGTTTCCGCTGCATTTTACAGTTTCCAGCTTATTTCTTTATTGAATAGAAAACTAGTTTTGCTATATCTCTGTTATTTTGTGTTAAGCACCTGTTAATAATCTGTATTCATTTCATTCTAGTCATAAAATCCGGATCAAATATATAGTTTTAGGTTTTTAATGTCATATTTCCCATCGGAAAGACACGTGTCATTTTCAATTATATTTGGTTCTAAAATCATTAATCGATTTGCTAGGTCAACATTAATGTGATTTTTTCTAGTGGTCGGGAAAATAATGATGTTGATATTCTTTCCTTGAATGATTCCATTAACTTTTATTAAAGAATCCACATATTTTTTATAAGTATGAGGGAATCTTCCTTGTTTTTCACCACGAAACTCCATTTTATATAAATATATGTTGAGCCTTGAAATACTCACACACACACACACACACACACACACACACACATATATATTTCCTTTAAACCTTTTTTTTATACTTTATAAGAAGTACCTTATAAATCCCTTTTATACTCTTGACTATTTGTTAGCGACGATTAGGGTTGAACCAACACGACCCTAAGTTTTGTGAAAAACTTCTTTAGAGGAATACACACACACACACACACACACACACACACACACACACATTATATATGGTATGGAATACCATGAGCCAGTGGTTTTCCAAAACCATGGGATGGTAAATCTCCAAAGGTAAAATAAAATATTCACTTTTCCTCTTCTTTGAAACTTTTTCTTTTAAATTGTTTTTTCTCACTTTTTAAATGACAATTAAATTAACTAATGCCAAATCTAGAATATTTATTTCATACTTCTTTGTGTGGACTTATACTTCTTCATGAGCCCCTTAAAAAAAAACATTTCTTTTCTTTTTTCTTTCTCCTTTTTTTTTTGTTTTTTTGTGCACAATGACTTTTTTACTTTCGCTGAAATGTGTAGAATATTTGATTTATAATTGGCCAATGGACAATATGAGGTCAAAGACATGATTTTAGAGAAACTCTATTTGTGGCCAAAATTTGGAACAAGACGAAGCTTTGATACCACTGTGGTGAACCAAGCCAGTTCACCATGTAAATACCCAATGTAGGTAGGACAACAGGTTATAATCCATAAAGGATAATATATTAAATAATAATGTATATGAATATGAGATGATTACAATGAGAATGAGGGCTTGTTTATATATCCTCACAAGTGGGTGCCCTTTCATGAATAGACACATCCTTTAGATACGACATGAATTTTGATTTATGATGTGTTTAATTATTATATTTAATTATTATTAATTATATCTATTTCTATATATATTGTGTTCATAACAAAATAATACTATTTTATTCCTATGCCTAAGTCCCTTGACTTAGCCTCTTATCCCCCTTTCCCTTTCTAGTGGAGTTTATTCCTCCATCTCTTTTGTCTAGTCGGTCTATAACAATGATGCATTTTATTAATATCTGAGTATATTTACATATTACAATATCGACACACTAGCCTTTTAGCAATCCAGGCTCCCCAGTATAATAATCACATAGGCACTTTGGCCTATAATATCTTGGCTCACCATCCTATAAACAAACGTTTACAATTACACTGGGGATTAACTTAGGGGTATTACCTGCATGTAGGACGTTATATGCTGGGATATGGGTATTTCTACCCTCATCATGGTTCCCATTGACCCATCCTTTGGTATGATTCATTTGGTTGCTAGTAAGGAATTGTGTTAGGAACTACTAGAACTGTCGTTGCTCGATGTCCATATGTTTTTGTCCCTTAAATATGGACTCCAATAGTTGTAGGGTCATGTCCTCAACATGGTCCCCCGTGCCTCCTTTTGGATCTGATTTTGTTTGGTTTTCTTCTTTTTCTCTTTTCGGTGACTCTCAAAACGACGGTCCTCCACGTCCCTCCCTCCTAAGCATTACAAGCTGGAAGAATCACCAGCGTTGATACCATTGTAATGTTCCCAACTGGGATAGATAGGAAAATTTGTTTGTTGCTTAAGGTATTGTTTCTCTTTGAATGTTTTTATCAATCACTTTGTATTAATGTTGCTGGAAGTGTCTTACAAATAGTGTGCATATGTTTCCAAGATAAGAAAATAAACACATCGCATGCACCCATTACACATAGAATAGAGAAGATAACCATGTAATCTTTATTATGAGTGGAGAAGCATAGTAAAAAGATCTCTATTGGTTGTAACAACAACTTCCAAACCCTCCTAACACACATATTTGTTGGTTGCAAAGCAGTTGCAGTACTTAATGACAAAGAACACATAAGAACTAGATGATGATACCAAATCTACTCAAACAGTGAGGAATCCTCCTCTGACTGTTGACCTTGACATGGGATTGACAAGGATTTCCTTGGAGGAAGGGTCCTAATATACATTGGATGCCAACCTCAATTGATATTATATTACTTGTTAAAATATGATAATATATAAGAATCTTGAATTCTTCATGTACATGGATATACTGTTTTTTCAATTTAGAACAAAAAATCAATGCTATAGTGATAGGTGGTATTTGTTGCTACATGTAAAAGGTGTGTACCTCTAAAGATTAAAGTGCACAAGAGACATCTTTATTATAACTAGTTCATTTGTCTTAATATTGTCTTTCAAAACAACAATACAATTTCTTTCTATTTTCTATTTTGCCCCATTCAACTTTACCTTCTACAAGAACCCTAATCTTGTTGACCACCTATTTATCAACTTAAAAAATAATATTACCACTTTGAAAGGAAAAGCAAATATTCTTCTTCTTGATATTTCTTGATATTTTAATAGTAAAATTGATAACACTTAATTCATAATGCAAATATAAACCCTTTATGGATTAAAAATAATTGTAGTCTAACCCTTAAATACATAAGAGGCTTTGAATACATTCAAATGAATTCATATGGAAGTGAACTTCTTACGATGACATTTTTACATTTCTTAAACTTTTTGTAATGGGTTGGAGTACTAATCTAGCTCTCACCTTATGGCAAAAGTGTCATTCTTTGTTGAATAAAATTGACCAAGTTGAAATGAATGGAGATAATGAGTTAGACTCTTATCATCGCCTCATCGTTGGTAACTTTAAATATAGATACGGTCCTTGAGGAAGTTACTACTATGCATAACAAAACTAATCAAGTTTTATTTGACAATTAAAAAAAAAAATTATTTTTTTAAGGATTTATAAAAATTGTTAAATTATGGTATGAAAAATGATAATATTGAGAATTTATATGAAAATATCACTTCAAATTTATTTTCGTGCTTAGAAAACGTATTATCAAAAAAATTATATATCAAAAACATACAACTTCTTTTAAATCCCTTGTATGACGAAGAATGTAAAAATGCAAGAATAGATATTAGGAGTGTATCTAATGAGTCTACTAGAGCTAGTAAGATTAAATATTTTAAATTCTTAATAAAAAAGAAGAAACATAAATGTCTAAAAAAAACATAAACTTTTAGAATTATGTAAAAGAGAATCTAAAAAATTTTGGGCTAACATTATCTTTGTAAACCTAAATAAATAGGTAATTATATCAAATAGACAAAACTCGTGATCAGAACTTGAATCATTCAAAGCATTTTATTAGTAAGATAGATGCTAGATTTGAGTAGAACTCCTACCTTAACAAGCTTCGTGTTTCCACTGATGTCCCCCAAGGCATCTAGACCACTCATCTCTACAATGAAGTTGAGTTTTCTCAATTAAGGATATAAAATTTGGGATTAAGCATCTTGCAAGTGGAAAAGCTAAAGAAAATGAAGGTTACCAAGCTAAGATCTTAAAGGTTGGGAATTTAATCATTGTGCTTCATATCAAGCATCTTTTTAATCAAGTTGTTAAGCAAGTCTTTCCTAAAAAATGGACTAAAATAGTTCCTATTTTCAAACTCAACCAAAATGACTCATCTAATTATTAATATATCATGATTAACTCCCTTTTAGCAAAGTTATTTGGTTTAGTTGATTTTAGAAAACCCTTCGACATTGTGCCTAGAACCAAGCTATGGAAAAAACTAGAGCAGATATGTATCATTTGTGAACCTCGTATGGATGTGATTAGCCTTTACCAAAAGGTTATTGATAAGATCCAATGTAATAATGAATGGTTAATATCTACATTAATGTAATATTGGCGTTAAACAAGGGTGTTTCTTTCTCCCACCTTTGTTGGCATCTATATTGATTAAATTGAGCAATGTTTAGAAGGGGAAAGGTGCATTGGTATTAACATTTTCAGAGTCGTCATCCTTCTCTTACTTGATGATATTGTTCTTCTTGCAAAACCTATTAACAATATTCAAAAGCAAAATTTCTCCAACATTTCTACAAAAAGTATGAGATGCCATTAGTATTTGATAAAACCAAGATTATGATACTTAATTATAAGAAAATAATTTATCCACCAATTTGGCTTGGTTATAACACCCTTGAGGAGGTGCAACAATCTTATAAATACTTTCTCATCGATTTCAATTGTCATTTATATTAGAACCATAGTGTCGAGAAGAGAATCATTAACGATTGGAAAACTTACTAATATGGTCTTGAAAAAAATGTAAGAATGTTGAGCTTTGAGATTGGTATAAGAAAATTTTCATTTTCAACACTTTAATCATCCCAATGATTCTATATGGTTGTGAAGCCTAGGCTTACAACATCTCGCATGAGGCTTGGAGTAAGATTGAGAAAAATCCAAAAACGTTTTATTACCTATAAATTTAAAATCAAGTGCAACGCTCCTTACCCGATTCTCTTGATTGACATAGGATGTAATTTTGTGGAGTCTAAAATCATGATTAGACATTTAGAAAATAAGCATAAATTTCTCAATTTGAATAATGATAGGCTCCATGTTACTATTTCTAGTATGCGCAGTGGCCACCACAAGCTCAAACGAGGCCAAGTTAAAGACTTTTAAGTTTGTTTTAACTATTGAAACATAAAAGACAACAATCAAATTAGTAATATTGATAATATCAAATCTGAAATCACTATGAAGTTTAAAGTTGAGCCACATAATGACAATGAAATCATTAATAAGAGGAAATTGACACGTCACAAAGATTTTATCTACTTATTAAGGTTGATCAAAACTATTTTTCAAACATTAAGAGTTTAAAAAACAAAATGAATATTGTTAAGATTAAGACTAATGCTCGTGACCTTCCTAATAAAACTAGTTACTCAACTAAACCAAAAACACCATAGGATGAGAGTATTTATAAAATTTGTAATATAGAGATTGAAGACGAACACTTCCTTTTAACATGCCATACTTTATTAATATAAAACAAAATCTTAAATTTCATAACTCATAGCTTTGAAAATCATAAAATTTGTAATATAGAGATTGAAGACGAACACTTCCTTTTAACATGCCATACTTTATTAATATAAAACAAAATCTTAAATTTCATAACTCATAGCTTTGAAAATCATAATAACTTTAAAAGTTTTATTTGCAATATGTTTAAATATAAAAATGATATTCTGAAAAATATTTAATTTGATTATATTTATGTGTCTAATAAACTTTGTTTGTCTTATAAAAAAATAATAAAAATATCTGTTTTATCAATATTTAATATATTTAAACATGTTAATTTGGAAAATCTTACTATAAATTACTTGAAAAGGGACATACAATTTGTACCATTGCACTTAGATAAACAAATACTATTTAATTTAGAGGGAATAAATGTTAATAATAAACTAAAATACTAACAAAAATTAACATCTCAAATGTAATATAAAATTAAAAAAATTAAAAATAAAATACATAATAATTTCTTAGTAATAGGTTAATATAAATTAAATAAAAATTATCATAAATGTGATAAATCCAAAAAAATCTTATCAATATCATATAAACAAACTTAAAACTAAATTTTAAAAAAATAATACATAATAATTTTTTTGATTATTATCTTAATTAATACTAAATCAAAAATTAAAATAAGTGTATTAAATCCAAAAAAACCTTATTAAGGTTATATAAACTTCAATATGCTTATAAGTTTGAAATGTATACATTTAAACCGTTTGAAATTATCCTCATTTAATTCGAAAGAGTATTCATTATCCATTGAAGATGATATTAAAATTTATATTAAGGTTATATAAACTTCAATATGCTTATAAGTTTGAAATGTATATATTTAAACCATTTGAAATTATCCTCATTTAATTCAAGGATAATTTCTTCATTTTTGGTTAATTAGTAATAAGGCACGTGTGATATCTGTCGTTGATGAAGTTTTTCCATTTGATCAAACGATTCTAATATCTTCGGAGTTTTGGAGCCGAATAATTTTTAAAGAGGTAAATCACTAAAGGTTGCTCTGGAGCTTTGCGCTTCGGGCGTTTCGATAAGTCTTTACGATAAAAGCCCCGAAACCCGAAAGTGTCTGCTCATCGCTTTTCCTAAACCTTTAAAAGACATAATTCGTAGTACACGTGTATCTTTTGATTCTTCCGTGAGTTGACAATTGGCACCCATTTCTGACATTTTCGTTTGAATATTCATATGATTCCAAGTAACACGTGGAACCTCCCTTTTCTCGACACGTCATCTAGAATGACGTCATCTGCAACATGTCACTATGGGAGATGACCCTTCCGGAGTATAATAAAGAACTAATTCACAAATCACCGAAGCACCAAAATGTCAAAGTATTAAACTTTAATTAATTAAGTTAATCATGGTCAAGAGATAATTAATGACTTCATAGTTCGGAGTTCAGATGTTTATCCTGTATCATATCCTAAAATCTCTGAAGTTCAAATTTTTGAAATGCTTAAAATTGAATATGATTAATTAAGACTTAAAATTGACTACCAGATAATTAATCACTTCGCAATTTCAGGTTTCGGGAATTCCCTCTTGAGATACATTAAAAGTTCCCGAAGTTCGAACTCCCGAAACACTTAAAGTTAACACACCTTTTAAACATGATTAATCAAGGTTTTAAAAGTGATTATCCAGGGATTAACCTTCACAGATTCGGGATTCGAGAAATTCTCACCATGTCTCATCTAAAAATCCTAAACACAAACCGTCAAATATTAAGAGCATTTATGAATAATTAACGGTAATGATTCAAACGTAGATTGTGGATCGCTAGGTATACATTTCCATTAAAGTTAATAAATTTTTTGTCAGTAAAGCTATACGAAAATCAATATATTTGATTTGAATAAAATCACATGGATGTCAAATTCATTTTCACCTTCTGCAATTAGCAAGATTTTATCAGTTTGAAAAGCTCACAGATTTTCTTTGCAACAGGTAACCTCACTCAATTTCTTAGAGATCATGGCACGACGGAAAATGATGAAGAATCCTGATGCGGCTGGTGAGGATTCAAATCCAAATGTGGATGTTCTGTCGGACACCATGTCGCGATCCATATACACTGTTAAAACTTGTACGCAGGTGTTCGAGGTTTTGGTACAGGAAATCATAAATTGTCCAGAGGATTCCAGTAACGAAGAAGACGATACTTATGCAACTAAACTCAAACATATAACGTAGTCAGAACTAAACAAAATAGTAGCACGACCGAGACTCCTGCCGTATAATGACATGATAAGATGGCCCTTGGAAAACATCGACGTCCAGACCAGGAGCATCATCAACCATCAAAAGGTTGTCATTGGTTCTTTCCGATCGGAACACCTCCAAGTAATGTATAAGCTATCTCCCAATCCTAAATATACATACAACGTTGCATTCATTCTGGAATTCGACTGAAAGGAATGCGTTGAGTATGCCAGGAGTGGTCACGATATAATTAGGACCTACTGGGGACACCCATAAAAGACCAGAACTGACGCTCATGGACTGTATGCCACAACATCTTTGGACTCTCACATGATGTATGTAGCTATGATGCTATGTTGATTGTTAAGAAAAAAAGGCCCTACGCATTTCTCAATGGAATGGGTACCCATCATGAATGAGGTAACCGAGGGCTATACTTTCAATTGGGCCAAGTTGTTGTTAGAGAACTTGGCCAAGAAAATTGTCGATTATAAAACAACAAAGTCAAAGGGACAACCTGCCCCCTTTTACATGTCGGCATACATCATGGATGCCATCTGTTTCATGACTCCTTTCCCATTGATGAATTTGAGTTGGACCCCGACTAGTGCAGAGTCCATTCACTTCTATCATTCCAAGCCGTGGGAGGAAGAAGACAAAGATTTCTTTTATGAAATTTGTCACCATGTAGTGGTTCCTATTCATATAGCCATGTATGATCACCCACCTCCTCGAATTTCAGACATGATTATGGGAAACTTGGGAAGGCTCGCAGATTGGTTCATCGAAGAGAATTTCTCCTACATCAGGGTTTTTGGATTCTCAGTTCCTCCCCATGATCTCCCACAATTTTTACCAAACCGTATGGTATGCAGAGAAGTAGCCTACCAAACAGTAACGGGAGGCATCAACAAGGAGTTGAAGGCAACACAAAAAAAGGTATGGCCGAATTTCCCTATCTAGGTCTACATGTTTCCATTACTAGATTCCGATCACTCTAAAGTGGAGGCTATAAATCTGAATGATGTCAAGTTGGTTGACATTGAATTGAAAATACATGACCCACAAAAAATTGTAGAAAACCACCTGGCCCAATTCAACATGAAGAGATATGTGCACGAAAAATCCCCTTATGACGAAATATTCAGGGGAGTCAAGTCTTATGAAGAGGTACAGGACAGATTCCAAACTTATCCCCCAGATCAACAAGCTGGTTTTATCATCTTTCAAAATCACAGGAGGAACAACCTACTGAAGGTACTACAAATGGAGCAAGTAGTCACTCCCCCTTCTCAGGAAGTCAAGTCAATAGGTTCTGAAGCCAACCTCTCTAGTAAGCATAAAGTTGAAGAAGCCCTGAAGATCTTAGAGGTATTGACTCAGAAGTTAGAGGCATCATTATCAAGTCCACTAGGCCCTCAGGCAAAGTCTCAGCTCGAAGCCTTCCTAAAACAAGGACAAACAGTGTCTCCTTCGTCACCAACCACCCCTCTCGGTACCTCAAATACAGCAGAACAACAGTAGTCTACAGAGATCTCCCATTACATCACTGACACCTCTGTAATCCAGCTTCGGGACCCCTCATCCTGAATTTTTTTTCGTGAATGATCTTACCCCCATCTCACCCGAAGAGATGCCACCTTCAGATTTTTTATTTAGTAAGAAAAGGAAGGCCATCGTGAAAAGAGAATCAAACCAGAAATATGGAGTGATAACTAAATGACAGAAGATGTTGTATGACATGAATGATCGATATGATATTGAATTCATGAAGTAAGTTGTAGGTTCATTGGGTGCTTTTGCCAATGCAAATCAATGGTCTGTAGAGAATGTGGTCGAGCAACTATGATAGAAGAGATTATTGGTGGGGAAATTGCAAGATCAAATACAGGCTATGGAAGATACTGTAAGGAATAGGATTATCCAAGACTTTGAGCAAATCAGAGCTCATGACCGACAACAAATCCAACAATTGCAGGTTAACCTCAAGGAGATCCATCAAAATTCATAGGCCAACCAAAGATTGGTCACTCAACGTGATGAATTGATAGGGAAATTGAAATCCAGATTAGACCTGACTGAAGGTACCTTAGTAGATATCTTAACCTTCCAGACTCAAGCACTGGAAATAAATGAAAACTGGAAATGGCCTAGTAGGATCTTTTTATGAAGGTTGATGTCATCCAGAAGTGCTACCAGGAAGTAGACCTTGCTCTGAAGGATATCTATATTAAGGAAAGAGAAGCTCTCTCAGCCCAAGCTAGGTTTCAAGAAACCATCATATTGGCAAATAGAGATAATTCCCCTCATTTTCCTTTGCTCTCTCCTTCTAAGCAATTACAAGGTGATGTGGCCATGAAGGTGTGGGAAACGAATTTGGAAGAGAGAAATAAATTATCTTGGGAGGTAAAGGATGCTTGCCAAGAAGCGTTATTATCGTTAGAAAAAATACTAATTGATTTTGAGGGAAGCATTATCGCGGAGGCCCTGGGGAAAATCTATATTGAAATGAACCAGCATAACTCTAGAAAGAGAAAAGAAGAAACTTTGGTAGTCATTCAGGGAATGAGCCAAATTGATCTTCTTAAGATTAATAAATGGCCAGTGAACCCAAGTTCACAGTTCCAGGCCTTATCTCAAGAGGTGAAAAGAATCCAAGAAAGTTTGTCATAGGTAGAGACGAAGTTATTCACTTTTGAGGTAAATGAAACAATTGAGCCCTCTAGGTTGGTGGTGTAATTATTAGATAGATGTAACCGATGCATTGAACATGGAAAAGAAAGCACAATTGGGAGCAGGTAATAAAATGCCATTGCATTGTTAAACATAGCTGGAGAGACAGTCGACAATGAAACTAAAACAACCAGGACACTATGTCGAATTATTAAGAAGACCAAACCACAGTTTTTTCCAGCCTAAATGAATAAGGAAAATAAACATCTATGTCAACAGACGAAGAAACAGAGGAGAACGCTAGCGGAGCTCATCAGATTTTACATTATGTTGTCTTATTCAAATATATGTTATTTTTATTATGAGAAGTCCAACCGTTTGAGTTGTGACCTTTTTTGTATAAATAAATAGATTCAAGATCTATTCAGGACTGCTTGTTGTCGGATGTAATAGAGAAAACTCTCCTTTTTTAGTATTAATACAAGTGCAGAGAAAGATTCCAAATTTTGTTCAGTTTGGGTTATGTGTTTCCTCTATATTTCCATATCTCAGCTATATCCTTATGCAATTCCTTGATAAATGTTTGATTCCAATTTAGTATTACTACTGTAATCGTATTATATCAATAATTCATTAAGTAACGAGTTTGTACTCTATATTTACTGTGAGTAAAACAAGACCTGCAAGCTGTGTGAATTATTGTACTTTATATTCTGTTTCAAGGGTGCACTATCTATTTTTCTTCTACTGGAACAAGGTGAGCCTCTTCAACAACTGATGTCTTTCTTTGTTTAACTGTTTTGTAATTTCCCTCACACCATTTGATATTACAATTAAGACCCAGACAACGAAATATGGCTTATGTACTACCATATTGTTAATTTCATTTAAGGTTGTTTTCTCATATAACTAAAGGTAGAAAAATCACTCTTTAAAAACATTCTCTTTAAACATTTTGGATTCTTGACATTACTCTTTGAGCCTTAGGAATAATCTCAGAAACAACATCTTTTTGGTGTCGTTGTCGGGGACGGAGAAACGAAGTTATTTTTCCCGGGGAAAACAATTAGGTAAATTTCTATCTTTGATGGTAAACAAAGATTGAATACATAAGTAAGGCTTATTTTATCTTTCACTTGGTGACTCCACCGTAAATAAAACTAGCATTTGGTCGAAAGAATACCAGAAAAAATCCAGACGATAAGCAAACCACACCAGTGTCAGATCCCAAAAAGTTGTTAAAACCAAAGGGATACCTCAAATCTACTGCTGCATCAGTAGGTGAAGTATATCAACCCAAAGTTACTCAAGTTAATGCTAAGGTCCCAATCGAAGAACTAACCCCTGGAGAGAGTTTTAAACAAATTCGTTCTACAGAGACATCAACTAGTAAACCCGAGGCTAATCTTGAGAATCCGAAGATAATTGTTCCCGAGATAAAAATTGAGATTGACTTGAATGATACTCCTACCAGTCAGAACAAAAAATCCCTCTCGATACATGTTGTCATTGAATCCCTGACTTTTCCACCCTTTCCCAAAGTCAAGGTTTTAGTTTCGCGAAGCTCTGAAGAGTATATTTTATACCCTGATTCATCCCCTATCGGTTCTCCTATATATACATCTTGTAAGTCTGAGGAAACCAGTCCACACTTCCCTTTTCCTCCTCTTCTAGATTTTTAATATCCTAACAACCTTTTTCCAGAACTTCCTTTGCCACATTCTGAAGTAGTCGAAATTTCACCACTTCAGTCCATCAAAGTTTTTGAAAACCCCCTGTTTAGTTCCCGAAGTCCATCTCCTAGACTTCCCATGGATGATGCTAGAGGAGGTGGCGTCGGAGGTGGAGGAGTAGGTGGAAAAGGTCAAGGACATGCTCTGCCTCCTAAAATCTTTTCCAAGGTAGTTGATAGGTATGCTCCCTTGGTCCTCCCTATCGTTCTTCATGATTTGCCTAAAATTATATGAAAAACCTACCAAAATTCATAGGAGAAGGATATTTAGCCACAACCGAACACATAGCCTTTCTCGGCCAGTTTGTTGACATCCTTAGCATCAAACACGGAGATGTTTACTCAAGGTTGTTAGTACAAAAATTTGAAGGACAAGTGAGAACCCGGTTCCGAGGACTCCCGATAGGTTCCATACGGTCATATGATGATATAGAAAATGCCTTCCTAACACAGTGGGGAGAGAAGAAGAACCATCTCTATTATTTGACTGAATTCAGGGATTTAAGAAAAAAAAGTTTTGAATCAATTATTGAATTTACTCATAGGTTCAATAAACTGTACAACAAAATCCCAGCTAAAGTCAAACCCTCTCAACCTGCTGCAAAGGTAACTTTTGCAGGGGCCTTTGAAGCTGATTTTTCTCTCCTCTTAAGAGAAAGAATATATTTCACTTTAGAAGGAATGCAAGATGATACCATAGAAATTGAATATAATATGATGGCATCCGGGAAATTAAAAACCAAGGTCGAGATGGGAACCAAAGAACCTAGGTGTTTCAAAGAACAAGCAGGACCATCCAGACCTGGGAAGTCTACAGAAGAGAAAATGGATGAGATGGACAAGATAATTAAATATTTATCAAACAAGATATCCAGGATGGAATTAGATCAAGCCAAACCTGATACTTACGCTAGGAATCAGTTCAAAAGAAACCCTAACCCTCAAATAAAACAGAGACAAATAAAAAAACGAAGATCAAAATATCCAATCCCCATTTAAAGATGAAAATTTTATGCAGAGGGATGATATGAAAAATTATGAGGAGTTAGAAGAAGTCCTAAACAACCTTAGCAATGGAGATATCAAGCCACATTTAACAAGACATGACTATGAAAAATATTTATACCTAGAATCCTTGTTTAATAATGAAGAAAGCATCAATGATCTGGGATAATCTTCCTATCAAGGACTCGCCAACTCAATAATGGTCGAACTCCAACAAAAATATGATTTAAGGCCCAGAGAGAAAAATTCTACGAGTGTTCCACTAAAAAAGATTTTGTCACGAAATAAAATGAATGAGGTAGCAATTACTAAACCTCCAACTGAAACACAAGTCGCCCGTACAAAGCCAGTTGAAACAAGAGAAACACAAACTAAGAGACCGGAAAATACAGAAACATAAGTTCCAACCAGATAAACCGAAAAAACAATATCAGGTTTCACTTTAGAAAACAAACTTAATAAAATTAAAATCCCCATGCCTCTGGTTGACCTTGCGAAAAACCCAATTTATAAAAAGAAAATCGCTAAAGTGATAAAATTTCTTGATGTTGAATGTCATGTAGATGTTATTAATCTGCAGGATGAAAGACCTATGATCATGTTCGGGACACACATCGAAAGCACCAAGGATTATGTTGCTCCATTTTATATTACACTAATTGTGCACGACCATTTACTCCACAACTGTATGTTAGATTCTAGGGATTCTCATAATTTAATTCCCAAATTTATCATGGAGAAATTAGGTCTCGAAATTACTAGACCTTATCAATACTTGTATTCGTTTGATTCCAAAAAAGTTAAGTGTCTAGGCATGATCAAAGATTTGGTAGTAAATCTTGCACAAATCCCTGTAAAAAGTATCCTTACGGATGTAGTCATTGTTGACATCCCTTCCAAGTAGGGTATGCTTCTATCCAGGTCTTGGGGCGCCAAATTAGGAGGATCACTTCAGTTGGACATGACTTACGCTACGATCCCGATTTTCGGTGGACAATTCACACGACTGTACAGAGAAACTAGACTGGCTTATACGGTAAGTGACCCTCAAAATACAAATAATTAGCCAGCCTATGTTGTTGATTAGGACTTAGGAAATTGTATATTATCGATAGATGATGATTTCGAAGAATGTACAGAAGAAGAAAATAAAAAAGTATAAAAAACAAAGAAAAATGTAAATAGTACAGAAAGAATGTGGAAAATGTTTTTTTATGGTGCCTCATCCTGCGAAGGATCAGGGGATGCAGTGTTATTTTTAGTGCCTGGAGATGAGTACATTATCCCCTTCTCATATAGATTACAATGGAATATTGATTATACAAATAATGTATGTGAATATGAAGCTTTAGTCTTAGGATTGGAAGCTCCTAGAAAGTTAAAAATTGAACATATGATAGTTTATGGTGATGCAGAGATTATTGTGAAACAAATAAAACAACAATATCAAGCCAAGCATCCTAGGTTGAGGTCATACAAAAATTGCGCCTGGAATTTGATAGAGAATTTATTCTTGTCCTTTAACATTCACTCCATTCATAGAATGGAAAATTAAAAGGTCGATTCTTTAGCCAAAGCTGCTATGACCTTTGTACCACCTATTTTCCTAAAACTGAAATATCACATTGAAATAAGACATAGGCCTTCAATCTCGAATAATGTTCAGTACTGGCAAGTCTTTGAAGACGATGAAAAAATCAAGCAGTTCCTTGAAATGGTCGACGAGTTCTCTGAGACTCACATAGATCAAGAAAACCAGAACGATCATGTTTGGGACATGCAGGAAGGTGAAGACCCTAAAATATTCCAGGATAAGATTGCAAACCACCGCATGCTCATGCTTAAGAACAATCAAATCCCCAGGGGTCTGATACCCTTAGAGAGATTGTTTGACCAAGATGACATACCCTTAAAGTATACCTTATGACCTCAACTCGAAGAGGTTGAAGAATGTAATATAAGAACTAAAGAGGATCCTAAACTCGTAAAGATATCTAAATACCTTCCAGACCAAATGAAGAATAAGTACGTCGAGTTTCTTAGATAATATAAATACATTTTTGTGTGGTCCTATGATGATGTAAAAACTTACGATATCTTTGTTATTGAACACAAGATTCCTTTGAAACATGGTATTAAACATTTCGGGCATAAACTTAGACAGATAAATCCTATCCTTTTGTCAGTGATAGAAAGTGTTAGTGTTAGAAGTCACTCCTAGATTGCTTGTAGGAGCAGAGCCTGACACCCATCAGTTTAATGTCACGATTTGTTTGGAAGGGGTGATCAAATGGAAGCAAACTCAGAACTGTCATCCCAGCTCCGAGACTAGGCCAGGCATGCACAAACGAGTGAGGTCTTGATAAACTTCAAACAGTGAGTTGTAATAAGGGTGAGTAGACGGAAGACTTCATGAGAAAGGTGCAAGGGTCTGCTATAGGCATCAAGCTTCTATCAGACGATGAAAAGAAGGCATCTGAAAACAAGATCTTCTTACTTCCAAACACGGGAAACCAGAGAAACAGTAATGCAACAATAAATCATTTACCATAACATCATTGTATTAATTCAAGCGAATCATTCGAACATGAACTCTCCAGCATAAGACGAAAACAGAGATGAAAAAGGGAAACTGTTTGTTATAAACCAAGAAGTCTCAAACACAGATACATAACCAGGAATCCAGAATGGTCATGGAAAACTTTTACAATCGGGATCTTAGCTCTACCATCAATAGATACCAAAATGGCGAAAACGCCTTCATATACTCAAAACAACAACAACAGCGAAATCAAGACACTGCATTGAAAGCTTTGCGTCTGCATGGCTTCTGACAGTCAACATCTGAAAGATCGTGCGACTTATGTCAGACGAAATCTTAATTCTTTGACAGTTCCAACGGTGAATCGACATGCCTTAAATTCACAGCCATGCTTTCCCATTAAGGCAGAGGCGATGTCTAACCACCACCAACTGCTTCAATAACTGCTTTCTTGGGATCGAGGACGATCTGGCCAACTCAGCACCTGGGGATGTGGAATACTTCTCGCGCTGCCACCTGGAATAACCGAATAGTTTGAAGGACGGGTATGGAGGTCAACGCGGGAAGTGGGGTATGGCTACGGGATGACGAGGCCATAACTACGAGGACGAAGCAAGAATGATGAGAGGTGATCAGAGGCGGCGGGAGAATAGACGTGGCAGTCTTAGTGTAGTAAGAGACTGACATGGAGGGAAAGGGATATGTGGCGGGTGGTCAATGGATGATGAGACGAGGAAAAGGGCCATATGGAAACGTGAGAGAGGGGTGAGTGGTGACACATGGCGGCAAGGGAAACGCGGGCAGGGAGATGTCATGACGGAAAAAAGGGGCCCACACGGGTTAAAGACAAGACAACTGAGAATGTCGGGGCCGCGCCTGATCCGTTGATCCGGGCTCCTTGATCGCGGCCGTCGG
>SNQJ01S0150105.1:2730-15421 GCA_010110895.2 Picea sitchensis | reverse complement strand
TCAAGTGGGTTAATGTAAGATCCAAGCAGTCGTTAGAAATAAAAGGAGTAAGATGCATATATCTAAAGGTTATAATGATCAAAAGTGACACATACCATGATACCTGGACCAATTACCTCATGGAGCAAGAGCCTTCTCCGATAACCAGGTCGATGGTGATGGATGTTGTTGTTGCTGACAAGACGAATCTGATGAAAGAAGAGAAACCAGTCATCACCTTCCTACAAAAGTCCACGATCGTTGCTAGTTGTCATTCTTCATCTCCTACCTCTTCCATATCCGTCTCCAAATTTGGTTGACTAAGTGCCTCCACACACTGTCTCGACTCAACTCTTGGAGTTTCTGCAATGGGAAAGTTTGTTGCTCGTTCCTCCACAACGTCCATAATCTGTTTTTGATAACTATTCACTTGGTGATGTTCCCCCTGCTCCATGGAAAGTGAAGAGTCCAACTCTCTCTTGCCCTCACGTTCATAGTTCTGCAGGTTCCTCAATCAACCAACCTTTCCCATGGTTGTCTTCACCGAAGTGTTCGTTGTCTCCCATTGATGCTCTTCTTCTCAAAACTACTCAGAGATGTTACGGTGTGGATGACTTCCTGTTGTTGTGTCACGTTGCAAGGCTTGTTTGTGCTCCCACCGACTCCTTCTGTCAACCTAATCACAGAGATCCTAGATGTCCTCTCGAGCTTCCTCTTCGTCGGCAAGGGAACCCTTGGTGTTCTGGCCTCGTCCAAGAATACCAAGCAATTCTCCTAAAAAAGTGGAGCTGCTTTGGCAAGTCTGAGGAAGTCCAAGCCCAAGATCATTGCATGATCTTCCAGTGGAGCTACCAAAATATCCATGTTTTCAAACCACTCCCCAACTCTCAATGGTGTTGAAGGAACAATCCCTGTCACTAGCATCGTTGTTGACTTCAACAATTTACAAGTTCCAGTGCATCGCTCAGGTTTGCGATGAAGAGACTTTGTGGCTTGTTCACTCACAAAACTATGTGTTGCCCCTGTAGCAACCAAAGTTGTCATCTTCAGCGCACTCACTGTTGTATCCACAAAGCAAAGTCCTTCAACTCCTTCACTTTGTGAAAATTGCCTTTGACCTCTTGCCTTGAACTCTTCCATCTGTTCTACCAACGTTTCTTGGACTTCACTCACTTCCTCAACATCACAAAGTATGACATGTGCCTGCACAATTCAAGCAAATAGTTGTGATCGACGGGGTGGTGTAACTCACCCCTTGTTCATCTGGAAAATGAAAACTGCCAAAATGTAAAACAAAACTTGAAAAGAAAATTTTTGACATTTTTATTCTAACATATCAATATGAGTATGGAAATCATGTGAATGTAAAATAACAAGATGCAAGGATGCAGGAAAGAATAATGTAAATCAGAAATATGTATGTGAATGCAAAATATACTAGCACAATATCCAAGAAGCAACATATATACAATGCAATGCAGGATGCAAATGCCCAACCTAACCTACCTACCCTAATCTAAAGCACCTCTAGAAGTCAAGTCTCTTCCCCATGATGGGACTTGAGAAGGGACCCACTAACTAGTAATGGACGCCTCCTTCCCTGCAACGTAGATAGGTAGTAGGAATCATTGACAGACTTCTTCACAACCTTGTAAGGACCCAACCATAAATGCTCAAACTCTTTTTAGGTGTTAGGTTGGCCCTCCCTTATATCCCACTCTAAAACCAAATCTCCTTGTTTGTACTCTCCTCTCTTAACGTCAATTGTCTCTTGTATTACTCTAGTGTATTGTCTTGAGGAAAGGGGGTGGGATTTTGTCGTGAGAACATCACCTTGGCTCGATCTAATCAGTAAGTCCTTATCCTCTTTCTTCAATATTTTGACAAAGCCAATTTCCTTATCCTCATACTTGTCTAGTTGTTGTTGGTAATCTTACTTCTAAGGCCATTCTATAACACTAAAGTCTTCTTCTATGGCAAAGGGAAAATCATCTGGGAAAAAATCCAAAAGGGATTCCTCGACTTCAAGAGGTTCCTCCATATCGGAATCAATGTCGATCTCTTCAACATGATTTTTTGACATGGACATGTTGGGCAAGCGAGCATAGATACCATCATCAATGGGTATATCAAGACGAGTCAAATCCATCTGTAAAGCGCCACCTAACGTTGCAACAAACTTCCTAGACAAGAACATCCCTCACACATCAGGGAAATCTACAATCACAATGTCCATCAGGAGAACTATCTCAGGATATCGAGCAAGACGGACCTTCACATTCTCCACTAATCCATAGGTGGGAATGGCCCTATACTCAATTCCGCACACATTCCTGTAAGGTCATGTGACTTCCAAACCTAACTACCTCATTACTTTCAAAGACATCATATTTGCACCTGCACCTAAGTCAAGCGTACAATTATTTAAGAGCTTAGCATTTACTTGTAATGACATGAAAAATGGTGGGTGCTCATCATATTGCAGTCTCAAATGATTAGCTTGGCCCATTGCCTGTATACCGACTTATTAACTACCTTAGAGTCTATCTTGGCTTAAAGTTGCAACCCTTTCTCAACCCTTTCTCCATAGGTGTAGATAAGATTTTGCAATCTATCATATTGAACCTATCAAGCAAACTCATGGGATATTTTTTTTGTGAGACAAAAATGTTGCTACCCATTTGGCAAACTTCTACACCTAGACAGTAGTGTAGGAGGCCTAAATCAGTCATGTCAAAAGTTTTGCTCATATTGGATTTGACCAAAACAATGATATCATTACCAAATCTTTTGACATATATATAATGGGATCTAAAGGACTCCGTTGGAACCCCTGTTCATCCAAGTATATGTTAATCTTGATGTACCATGCCCTAGGTGCTTGCTTTAAACCTTATATAGAGCCTTCTTCAATCTGCAGACCAGGTGCTCCTTTCCTGAAACCTGAAAACCCTATGGTTGATACATGTAAACCTATTCCTACAAATCGCCATTGAGGAAGACACTCTTCACATCCATCTGATGGACCTTCCATCCAAACTATGATGCCATGGCTAGAACAAGTCGGATGGTGCACATCTTTGTTGTAGGAGCAAAGGTCTCCTCATAATGAATGGTTTCACATTGAGAGAACCCTTTTGCAACCAATCGTGCTTTGTACTTGTCAAGTGTACCATCTCCTTTGTACTTGACCTTGAACACCCATTTCCGGCCAATGGGTTTCTTCCATAGTGGAAGAGCTGGCAGGTCCCCAAGTTTGATTTTTCATCAAACTCTCATGTTCGATTGCCATGGCCTTTTCCCATTCAGGTCTCCCTTTCGCCTCCTCAAACAACTGTGGTTCGTAGATTTCCTAAACATTGGCTTTCAGAACAAAGTTGACCATGTTTGGTCTCCTATTTGCTATTTCCTCTCGATGATTGTCCCTCAATCATTTCACTTATCCAAACATCTCCAATGGTGTTGTGCCACCACTTGGGTCTCTTCTTGGGATTCTCATCATCATCACCATCATCATCTTAACCTGTATTTGTGTCATCTGAATGTTAATTCGAGCTATCTGCATCATAAATTACCAGCCTAAAATACTCCTCAAGCTTAGAAACTTTCACCCATTTAGGTGAAGATGTCTAAGGCTTGACATATGAATCCTTATCCACCACTAAATGCTTGATGATTTTCAATCAGAGAGAAGTGTGGAAAGGTCCAACTTCCTCGTCAACAACAACATCTCTACTAAAGCTTACCTTATTGGTGTCAATATCAACCAACCTTTAGACTTTATGATTGTCATTATACCCTGTGATCATCATCTTTTTCGTCTTTGGATCTAACTTGGTTAGCTTTTCATCTAGAATCCAAGTGTAGGAAATAGAACAAAAGACTTTAAGATGATTGGCTTTGAGTTTTCGTCCAAACCATGCTTCTTATGGAGTCTTTTGCTTCACCGCCATTGTTGGACATCTATTCAGCAGGTATACTGCTATGAACATTGCCTCAACCCAAAACCTATTTGGAACACCTATTCTGCAACATACACCTGGTCATCTTTGTGATAGTGGGGTTCCGCCTTTCAACCATTCCATTCTGCTATGGAGTGTAAGGTGTAGTGAATTGTCTTTTGATCCCATGTTTAGCACAAAAGTTATTGAATTCTTTGGAATAGAATTCCCCACCACTATCAAACCTAAGAGAGTTAATGTGATAGCCTGACTCTTTTTCTACTAAGGCTTTGAACTTTTGAAATTCATTAAACACTTAAGCTTTTAGTTTCAAAAAATACACCCACAATTTCCTACTATAAACATCAACAAACAGAAGAAAATACCTGGCACCAGTGATTGATGTTGTGTTCATTGGTCCATAAATGTTCGCATTAACCAGTTGAAGAACTCTCTATGCTCTCCATACTTGTCCTTCATCAAATGGGGCTCTGTGTTGCTTCCTTGCCCGACAAGCTCCACAAACTCCACGGATTTGTTGTTCAATGTTCGGAAGTCCATCTACCAGATTCTCTCATGACAACTGAGAGAGGTAGGTCAAGTTGAGGTGCCCATACCTCGGATGCCATAGAACTGATATTTGATGCACTCTTGGTTGCTAGTGCATGCTCTCTAACTTGTCCATTATCCATCAGTCTGAACAATCTGTAGTCCTCGACACCAAGAGCAATAAACTCCTTGGTCTCCTTGTCAACTATGTAGACTTGTGATTGCTAAAGTTGACATCTAGTTGAGGGTTCTACCACATAATCTAACTAACGAACAGAAAATTAAGCTCCATACCTGGCATGTAATATACATTGAGGAAAATTACTATTTTTCTTCCAAACGAAATCTGCACAATTCCTTTGCCAATCATTGTATACTCCTCACCACCACCGAAGATCACTCATAATGGAATGTTAATACTCCAACAACGATCTCTCTCTTTGCAAGCATTCAGTATGCACGTGTTATATGCAGGTTTAATACTTGTTACGCAATGCTTGGATAACATAATTCCTCCCCAACTAATTAGGATTTACTAATGATGTTTCATTATCTTGTGACTTAACTCACAACCTAGTCATAATGGACATGATTGTATATGATTATCTGTCTTGTCCACCACATGGATAGGCCACTAAAATATAAAACACACTACAAGACAAATATAACAAAATGACCAACTTGTGGCTAACAAGCTAAAGACCATGAGAATAGAAGTACAAACCTATTATAATCTTCATGATTAGCCTGAGTGTCAAGTCACTTCAGAAACATATATATATATATATATATATATTGAGTCAATGTGGAAAGCAGCATAAATTGCAGGGGCCACTCGCTCAAGGAAAATAATCAACAGTGACTATGTTTGAAGGCGATCAAAAAAATCAGTAGCTAACTTTATAGAGATACAGAGGCTTCAGACAGAACTTATTACAGAAAAGGAGAACTTTAGGAAAGAAAATTGCAAGATAATCTTCAAAAGCCGGAGCACCACATACAAAAGTGTTAATCTGTGCATGTACATTCTAAAGAGGTTATACTTGGAGACATAATCAGTAATAATCAGCAATTATATGCACATTACAAAAAGAACAGGGTTAAAAGTAAATCACCCAGATCTACACATGCGCTGAAATATTCCAACGGCAGCAATAAAAAAAAATAACAGTAAAACCACATGATAATCACATGAAACAATACAACTCCGAGGGTATATATAGAGTTAAAGTCAAACGTAGTCAAACTAAATCATCCTAAGGGGCACCATTTTTTCCTATATGCTTCATATACTACTTCAGAGAACAAATAAATATAAGAGGCCTCATCTTAGCACACTACAATATACAAGTAATATATAACTGAGTGTAAAGAGAAAAACAGCATCAAGGGTCTTCCGCCCTGTTATAGCGCAAGTTGTAGGTTGGGCAAAGCCCAACCCAACCACAAAAAGTACAACTTGGAAATCCTACACCCAATGTCAACTCGATGCAGGTCCAGCACTTCAAGGGTGACTAGGTCACTCTAAGGAGGCAATCCCGGTGACCCTAGGGAGATTGATACGGGGATGGAAAGAAATGGAAGTGAAGCCCCTAGAGGTCAAATCTAAGTGGAGTGAAATGTGTGAAATGAATTCTTGAAAAGGTCCAAGGGTTGCCAAGTATTTTGAGTAACCTGCAAATGGTGAAATACCGGTCTGAGTCACAAGAAAAGACACTTTGCAATGATATATGTTAGTTGGATCAACAAGTTAAGCTTGTTGCCCCTACTTTGCAGCAGTATATGACAGTTTATATCAACAAATAAAACATCTAAATCAGCATACAAATATCTAAACTAGTTAAGTAAATCAACATCAAGCTTAGCAATGAATATCGGCTGAAAAATGGCACTTAAGAAGAAAGAGAAGATGGTTGTTGTAAACATGTATTTTCTGCATAAAATTGCAGCCCTATGGCTGTAACATTCAATGGAATGCAACATAAAAATCAACCATGGAAAAGTGTCAAGAGCTAGTGCAAAAGGTGCGCCCTAGTTAGTAGACTAAGTGAGAAAAATTTAGGAGCTAGTCTAGGGTTAGTTTAGGAGTTATGGCTAGTAGTTTATCTAGGTTAGATCAGCCCTAATGGTTATCGTTTAGGGTTTGTAACAACAAGCAAAGTGATGAGAGAGAGGGAACGCCCTCGTAGGGGAAGACTCCTCTCAATGAGGCAAACCAACTTCAAGCAAGAAACTTTCCAAAAGATCAAAAATTGTGTTTCCCAAGGCAATGACTTTATATCTCCAATGCAAAAAGTATGACTAGTGCCTTTACTATTGGGTTAATGGAGTCACAAATAAACAAGAGCTAGAGAAGCTACCTCCTTGGGGGTGTAAGCCCTTTTACTTCCCAAGGAAAGTTTCTCTCGCTAGGGTTTAAACTAAGATGGTGTATGCCCTTATACTTCTCTTAGCAAATCCTTGTATAATCAACGAGATGAAGCAATAAAATGATGAAGACTATGGTAGGGGTGTATGCCCTTATAATTCCCACCTAGCTCCTAGCATAACAATACTTGACTTGAAAAAATGATAACATAATAGTAAAAGACCATACCAAGATCAAGAGAAATGCTAAGATAATCCACCATAAGAGCTATAAAAACATCATCCAAGGCTAGCACCTCACTCCTCCATCAACCATTCATCAATATAGCCATAGAAAAGTGCACAAGGGACAAAAAGAGCCAAGTGTAGCGAAAATTTCAGATCAAGTCCTCTCGCAATGAAGGAGAGTTATGTTAAAATGAGATCTTATGATCTCTTATTTATAAAAATGTCACCAAGGTGACATGTCCACAAATTAAGGGGTAAAACACAAGATTAGGGGTCGACAACCCTAATCTTGCCCCCTTATACAAAGTAATTCATTTTAAAATTCACTTTTGAACATAAGAAAACCTTAATTTTAGAAGGACATCTCCCCTATAGGGGACGTTTTTCCACTTTGAGGAAGTCGTCAATGTTGGGGAAGCATGGGTAGGCCTCCAAAGGCCACATGTCAAGTATCTAAGCACTCTCACCACGATGAAGACCCTCTTCTCCTCAAAACACCCATGTGTCAAATGAGTGGCACCTCACCACCATGCCCTAGCCCCCCATGCATGACGTCAAGCTCAAAAATAGGACGTTTTTCCCCTCTCGGGAAAATCGTTTGGCAAGTGAGGGTTGGGCTATGTCATCCAAATCATCATCAAGGCCTTCGAAGTCTAATCTCTCTCATCCAACATGCGGGTCCTTGGCATCCAACCTGTGGGCTTGTAGCCCCATGGAAGCCCAATCTAGGCTTGTTCTCCCAAAACTATCCACAAACTAGGTCCTACAAAGACAAATCAACACACCCTCGAAGGATCTCAAGTCATAACATCATGATAAGTGAATCCAATCAATAAATAATCCATCTAAGCATGTGCATCAAAGATCATTATATCAATCAATTAACTACTCAAAGACACTATGCAACTTGTCAAGCTTCAATATGGGAGGGTTGAAGAAGTGTCCCATTGGGTAGATCTTGCCCTAGGTCAAGGAGAGTTTCCAAGAGATCGTTGTTCTCCCTAGTCTAGGGATTACTAAGGTGATTATGTCTCGAGGCTCACAGGTCCTAGACATGGAGTACCGAGAGCCAGATCAACTTGAGAATGGCCCTGGAGGGCCCATCCTTTCATTCTTCAGCGCCTCCACTTTGTCAGCAATAGAAGCATCCATCACCTCGGCCTGGTCCTGCAGCAGAAATGGATCTTGCTCCATGAGGTAATGAGGCTGGGTATCATGGTATGTGTCACTCTGATCCTCAAAACCTTTGAATATGTAGTCATTTTCACCTACGGTTTTGTGGTTAAAGCCTTGGCTTTCCAACATTTCATTCATCAACCCCTCTTGTCTTTGGCTCTCTTATTATCATCCCTTACCTTCAACATTTGTTGCCACTTTATTGACTCGATTTGCCATAAGAAAGCACTAGTCTAAGTCCTCATTAAGAGTAATTGATCAACACAACCTTCAAAACCTACTCTTTGAACAAACTACTAACACTTTCTAACCCTAGAATAGCCTGACCTACTAACAACATTGTTGATGCAACATTAAAAGAATTAAAAGCATTAAAAAGCAATTGTGAAGGCTGAATTATACTTTGTCTTATGTGCTTCTGTCAAATGCTAATTTTATGACTTCAATGGTTAATCATTTTTAGTCATTTTGAAGCTAGTTTCAAGACATTTTATGTGAAGTATTGCTCTATAAACATTGTTGTCATAAGATTTCCGTTTACTTCACCATATTCAACAAATTGGTTTTAGTAAGAAAGTCCATGGTTTTATGAAGTTCTAACCAACAAGTGTACTTGCAAATATATAGTTTTCTTGTTGCTTTGTTCCGAGCAGGTACACTTATGACATATTATCTCTTCATTGGTTATTAAACTGGACTTTCTGATTGATGGTGACTTGTGAGAGGGGATCTTTACCTAGCCATTTTGACTTTGCCTTCTCAAACCCCCAGGTCATCGAGGGCGTGTCCCTTGGGCCTACCACCCTAAATAGAAAGAGACATCCTATTGAGGTGACAGTGATACGATAGTTTCCCATTATGCCAATTTTCTTTCCTTTTACCTTCTCTTCTATCAAAGTACAAATTGTGCGATAACATATTGGTGTCGTTGTCAGGGAACACTGAGTCAATTCTCCTCAAAGACGACACTTTTTTGTAAGCCTTTCCCCAAGAATCTTTATCTTACAAGCTTACCTTGCGATTCCATTGAGGGTGATCCCCTCATCCCTTTGATAATTTCAAGAAAATTATCTGGCGACTCCACTAATGACGAAGCCAACCATGACTTCTCAATGGGACCCGGGAAACTTCACGCCTTTACACATGTGTAAAATCACAGGATACCCTCGACAAATGCCCCCGAAGTACAAAAAATGGCTCCCTACATTCACTGGTAGTGCTGGGGAAAGAGTTGACTATCAAATGGTTGATTTTTGGGCCTTCTTTCAACTCCATCCTATCAATGACGATGCTGAAGATTTGGCAATGAAACTTTTCTCTGCCACTCTTCATGGAAATGCTAGGAGATGGTATGATAATCTCCCTATGGCTAACATCACATCTATGGACTAGTTAGAAGAAATCTTTCTAAAAAAATGGGGTATGAAATTGGAAGATATCCAAAGTTCAAATGTTACTAAAAAGACTCGAATATGTAAAACAAACTAGGAATGAGACTGTTAGTGATTTCCAGGTTAGGTTAGAGGGATTGCTATATCAAATTCCTAGGAGCCATCATCCTGGAGACAAGTACCTCGTGTATCTCTATACCAATGCACTTTTCGTGCAATTAGTGTTTCACTTAAATAAAAAGGGGCCAAAAACAATCTATGATGCTTATTACATGGCCAGGCAAATCGAGGAGACTATCTCTTTGTCCAAGGGAAAACAAATCTTCTCTCTAGGAACCAAAGTTGATGACCCCAAAGGTACTCCAGGAACTCTTAGTTTGGAAAGATTAGTTACCCTTGAAACCTTTACTGCTAATTTCCAGGAAGAAGGTGAACAAATCATCGACCAACAAAATGTTCATGGAAAAGATCTTGATGAGGTTTTCCAATCCCAGAGGGAAGAGCAAAAGACCGTTGAAGACATAGTTGAGGAGATGGAACCTGAACAAGATGAAGTATCAATATGTGCTCCTCCCTCTGATGAAGCCATCCACGAGCCTTTTCCCCCTACACAAGAAGAAGAGAATGAGGTTAGTCACCTTCCTTTTCAGGATCTTCATAATGTCTTGTTTTATGATTCAGAGAAGAAAGAAGAAATGGAATCCTCGAGCAAGGTAGGTCTCCCTTGCTACACAGTTGAAGATGTAGGGGTTGTTATCGCACAATTTGTAGCTGGGTCAAATGGCTAGAAGGTAGAGGTCAAACTGGCGTAACAGGAACCTTTCCCACCCAATGTCACCTCAATGGGGAAGTTCTTTCTATTCAGGGAGGTTATAGCCCAGGGGAGACGTCCCCGGTAACCTGGGGTTTTGAAGAGGCAAAGATATAAAGGTCAAGGTTAAAGTCCCTCCTCACAGGTTACCACCAAGATCGAAAAGTCTGGCTAATTAGCCAATAAATGAAGTATAGCCCCAAATGAGCACACCTGCCCGGAACAAGACAATAGCAAGACAATATATGCAGGCTATAATTCAATGGGTTAGTACTTCAATGTAGCTATCTGATATCAATTATATAAGCAATTAAAACAATAGATATCAATGAGATCAAGTCAATCAATATAGCAATGGAATAGTATCAATTCATCAATAAATATTGAGATGATGTAGCCAACAATGTATTTAATCAATCCTTTACTCAATAAATGCTTTTAACCACCATCTAATTGCTTATCATCAAAAGGTGTTGCGTCCAGATGGAATAACCAAGTATGACGTCAKCCTAGTTAAGGTTAGCTARTTAGTTAGGGTTTCAAATTTTAAAAGTTTTAAGAGTTGTTTTGAGCACTATCACTTCAACGTTGGGGAGCTGAGATCAGTGCCTAAGAGACATCCTATTGAGGTGACAGTGATACGATAGTTTCCCATTATGCCAATTTTCTTTCCTTTTACCTTCTCTTCTTTCCTTTTCCTTTTATTTCTTCTTTTTTATTTCAAGGACCAAATAGAGCACACTACCTTGGCATGGTGACCAGAGCTCACAATGTTACCCACAAGCACTTTCACAGAGATGATAAGGTTGGCTCGTGATGAGACCCCCTTTCCCTTGGCTATGCAACCAAAGGTCACTGCCCTGGCGTGGTAACCAGATAATGGCAATGTCATACTGACAGGTACCGATGAACATAATAGGTTGGCTCGTGATGAGACCCCCTATCCTCTTGGCTAGGTCTTGTTTTGTTATTTTTCTTCGGGTCCCTCTTGTTTCTTGCTAAGAGGCCTTTTATTGCCTTCTCGGGGATCCCTGGGCGAGGCATCTCTAGGTTTCATTTTTATGGCTTTTATCTTTTACCAGCTGCTTTTACCTTCTGGGCCTTTAGCGCCTTCTTCCCACAAGATAAGGTGCAACCCCACAAACAAATCATCCTAATGCCCAGACTAGGGGAATGGGACAGATGAGTGGGAGTTAAGATGTAAAAGTGATATATGACGGGAGCGGACGATGGCTCTTCAGAAATCCCCCTCGGTGGCAAACCAAAAGCTATGGGTACATGCTTGCTAGGACACCCTGTCAATCCCCCCAACCATGGTCAAGTGGGTTAATGTAATATCCAAGCAGTTGTCAGAAATAAAAGGAGTAAGAGGCATATATCTAAAGGTTATAATGATCAAAAGTGACACATACCATGATACCTGGGCCAATTACCTCATGGAGCAAGAGCCTTCTCCGATACAAGACCAGGCCGATGGTGATGGATGCTGCTACTGCTGACAAGACGAGTCTGATGAAAAAGAAGAAAGATGGGCCCTCGAGGGCTTTGCTCGGGTCAATCTTGCTCTCAGTACTCCATGTCTAGGACCTGTGGGCCTCGAGACATGATCTCCTAGTTATCCCATGAAATCGGGGATAACAGAGCACAAACATACCATTCACTCGGTAGCATCAACATGGTCGTATAGACTATCTCATGACTAGTAAATAGGGTCTACCCCCCTTGGCTTCCCTAGGAGTGAGCCTAGACGAAAGAAGTCCATATCGAGGTTACAGTGGGTTTGGACTTAGGCTTGTGCCTCCAAGGACACACCAAGTGGGTTGGAGACTTCTCTACGCTTGTAGGTGTGTATAAGGACGACAACATATTTGGCGCCGTTGCCGGGGATAAGTCTCTTATCCTTGGTTAATCGACTTACTCTAATTTATTCTTTAAAAACCAAGTAATAAACTTTCCCTAAATTTTTTTAAGTTGGGTTGTGTTATTCGTTATTGCTTACTCTCCAAGTGGCAACTCCATCTGAATTTTTTTTGAAGTATACTACCGGGGGCAATCCTCTTGCTCCTCATAGGCTACTTGAAAGTCTTGGAGAAGAAACAATCTCTGATATCCATCTCTTGTTTGGACATAATAATCCCACAACTAGTAATCCTACAACAACTAATTCTAATACAACTATGGGTGATCCATTGAGCCCATGTAACTTCATTAATGTCCAAGGTTATCCTCATGATGTTCCTGACAAAGCT
>SNQJ01S0150104.1:3473-14300 GCA_010110895.2 Picea sitchensis | reverse complement strand
TAGATTCTGCTTAAAGTCGGATTGAAGCTGAAACCCAATAAGGATTTTAATCTTAAATTGCACAGATCATGCTTAAAATTGGATTGAAGCTGAAACCTACCAAGGATTTTAATCTTAAACAACATAGAATATGCTTAAAATATGATTGAAGTTGAAACATATCAAAGATTTTAATCTTAATCAACATAGATTCTGCTTAAAATCGAATTGAAGCTGAAACATACCAAGGATTTTAATCTTAAACTGCACAGATTCTGTTTAAAATCAGATTGAATCTGAAACTTACCAATGATTTTAATATTACACTGCATAGATTCTGTTTAAAATCAGATTGAAGCTGAACCCTACCACAGATTTTAATCTTAAATTGCACTGATTCTGTATAAAATCGGATTGAAGCTGAAACTTACGAATGATTTTAATCTTAAACTGCACAGATTCTGCTTAAAATCTGATTGAAGTTGAAACCTACGAAGGATTTTAATCTTAAATTGTACATATTCTACTTAAAATCGGATTGAAGCTAAAACTACGAAGGATTTTAATTTGAAAGAGCACAGATTCTGTTTAAATCAGATTGAAGCTGAAACCTACGATGCATTTTATTCTGAAACTGCACAGATTTTGCTTAAAATCAGATTGAAGCTGAAACCTACCAAATATTTTAATCTGAAACTGCACAGATTCTGATTAAAATCAGAGTGAAGCTGAAACTTACCAATGATTTTAATCTTAAACTGCACAGATTCTGTTTAAAATCGGATTGAAGTTGAAACCTGCTGAGGATTTTGATTTGAAACTGCATAGATTCTGCTTAAAATCAGATTGAAGCTGAAACCTACTAAGGATTTTAATCTGAAACTACAAATATTCTGCTTAAAATCAGATTGAATATGAAACCTGCCAAGAATTTTAATATGAAATTGCACAGATTTTGCTTAAAATCGGAGTGAGGCTGAAACCTACTAAAGATTTTAATCTGAAATTGCACAGATTTTACTTAAAATCGGAGTGAAGCTGAAACCTACCAATGATTTTAATCTTAAACTGCACAAATTTTGATTAAAATCGGATTGAAGTTGAAATCTACCAAGGAATTTAATTTGAAACTACACAGAATCTGTAAAAATTAGAGTGAAACCGGAACCTACCAAGGATTTTAATCTGAAACTTCACAGATTCTGCTTAAAATCAGATTGAAGTTGGAATCTACCAAGGATTTTAATCTTAAACTGCACATATTCTACTTAAAATCAGATTGAAGCTGTGACCTACCATAGATTTTAATATGAAACTGCACAGATTGTGCTTAAAATCAGATTGAAGCTATGACCTACCATATATTTTAATCTGAAACTGCACAGATTGTGCTTAAAATCGGATTGAAGCTGAAACCTACCAAGGCTTTTAATCTTAAGCTTCACAGATTTTTCTTAAAATCGAATTGACGCTGAAACCTACCAAGGATTTTAATCTAAAACTGCACAGATTCTACTTAAAATTGAGTTGAAACTGGAACCTACTAAGGATTTTAATCTGAAATTTCACAGATTCTGCTTAAAATCAGATTGCAGCTGAAACCTACCAATGATTTTAATCTGAAACTGCACAGATTCTGCTTAAAATCAGATTGAAGCTGAAACCTACAATGGATTTTAATATGAAACTGCACAGATTTTGCTTAAAATTCGATTGAAGCTGGAACTTACCGAGAAATTTAATCGAAAACTGCACAGATTCTGCTTAAAATCGGATTGAAGCTGGAACTTACAAATGATTTTAATCTTAAACTGCACAGATTCTGCTTAAAATTAGATTGAAGCTGGAACCTACCAATGATTTTAATCTTAAACTGTACAGATTCTGCTTAAAATCGGATTGAAGCTGGAACCTAACAAATATTTTAATTTTAAATTGCACAGATTCTACTTAAAATCGAATTGAAGTTGAAATCTACCGATGATTTTAATCTTAAACTGCACAGATTCTGCTTAAAATCAAATTGAAGTTGGAATGTACAAAGTATTTTAATATTAAACTGCATAAATTCTTCTTAAAATTGAATTGAAGCTGGAACCTACCGAGAATTTTAATCTTAAACTGCACAGATTCTGCTTAAAATCAGATTGAAACTGGAACTTACCGAAGATTTTAATATTAAACTGCACAAATTCTGCTTAAAATCGAATTGAAGTTGGAACCCACCGAGGATTTTAATTTTAAACTGCACAGATTTTGCTTAAAATCGGATGGAAGATGAAAGCTACCGAGGATTTTAATCTTAAACTGCACAGATTCTGCTTTAAATCGAATTGAAGATGGAACCTATCGAGGATTTTAATCTGAAATTGCATAAATTCTGCTTAAAATCAAGTTGAAGCTGAAACTTACCGATGATTTTAATCTGAAACTACACATATTTTTCTTAAAATCAGATTGAAGGTGAGCCCTACCAAAGATTTTAATCTGAAACTTCACAGATTCCGCTTAAACTCGAATTTAAGCTGAAACCTACCAATAATTTTAATCTTAAACTGCACATATTCTGCTTAAAATCGAATTGAAGCTGGACCTACCAAGAATTTTAATCTTAAACTGCACAGATTCTGCTTAATATCAAATTGAAGTTGAAACCTATCAAGGATTTTAATCTTAAATTGCACAGATTTTACTTAAAATTGTATTGAAACTGGAACCTACCGAGAATTTTAATCCGAAACTGCACAAATTATGCTTAAAATCGAATTGAAGCTGGAACCTACCGAGGATTTTAATCTGAAACTGCACAAATTTTACTTAAAATCGAATTGAAGCTGGAACCTACCGAGGATTTTAATCTTCAACTGCACAGATTCTGCTTAAAATCGAATTGAAGCTGGAACCTACTGAGGATTTTAATCTTAAACTCCACAAATTCTGCTTAAAATCGAATTGACGCTGGAACCTACCAAGGATTTTAATCTTAAACTACACATATTCTGCTTAAAATTGAATTGATGCTGGACCTACCAAGAATTTTAATCTTAAACTACACAGATTCTGCTTAATATCGAATTGAAGCTGAAACCTACCAATGATTTTAATCTTAAATTACACAGATTTTGCTTAAAATCATATTGAAACTGGAACCTACCGAGGATTTTAATCCGAAGCTGCACAATTTCTGTTTAAAATCGAATTGAAGCTGGAACCTACCGATGATTTTAATCTGAAACTGCACAGATTCTGCTTAAAATCGAATTGAAGCTGGAACCTACCAAGGATTTTACTCTTCAACTGCACAAATTCTGCTTAAAATCGAATTGAAGCTGGAACCTACCAAGGATTTTAATTTGAAACTGCACAAATTCTGCTTAAAATAGAATTGAAGCGGGAACCTACCGAAGATTTTAATCTGAAACTGCATAGATTCTACTTAAAATTAGATTGAAGATGAAACCTACCCATGATTTTAATCTGAAACTACACAGATTCTTCTTAAAATCAGAGTGAAGCTGGAACCTATTGATGAGTTTAATCTTAAACTGCATAGATTCTGGTTAAAATCGAATTTAAGCTAGAACCTACCGAGGATTTTAATCTTAAACTGCATAGATTCTGCTTAAAATCGAATTGAAGCTGGAGCCTATCGAGGATTTTAATCTTAAACTGCACAGATTTTTCTTAAAATCGAATTGAAGCTGGAACCTACCAAGGATTTTAACCTTAAACTACACAGATTCTGCTTAAAATCGGATCGAAGTTGAAACCTACCAAGGATTTTAATATGAAACTGCAAAGATTTTACTTAAAATCGGACAATAGCTGAAACCTACAAAGAGGATTTTAATCTAAAACTACAAAGATTCTGCTTAAAATCGGATTGAAGGTGAAACCTACCAAAGATTTTAATTTGACATTGTAGAGATTCTGCTTAAAATCGGATTGAAGGTGAAACCTACCAAGGATTTTAATTTGACATTGTAGAGATTTTGCTTAAAATCGGATTGAAGCTGAAATCTACTAAGAATTTTAATCTGAAACTGCACAGATTCTGCTTAAAATCAGATTGAGGCTGAAACATACCAAGGATTTTAATCTAAAACTACATAGATTCTGCTTAAAATCAGATTGAAGCTGAAACCTACTAAGTATTTTAATCTGAAACTGCACAGATTCTCCTTAAAATCGGATTGAAGCTGAAACCTACCAAGAATTTTAATATGAAACTACATAGATTCTGCTTAAAATCAAATTGAAGATGAAACCTACCAAGGATTTTAATCTGAAACTGCACAGATTCTGCCTAAAATCGCATTGACGCTGAAACCTAACAAGGATTTTAATATGAAACTACACAGTTTCTTCTTAAAATTAGATTGAAGCTGGAACCTACCAAGGATTTTAATCTTAAACTTCACAGATTCTGTTTAAAATTAGATTGAAACTGGAACCTACCAAGGATTTTAATCTGAAACTGCACAGATTCTGCTTAAAATCGAATTGAATCTGGAACCTACCAAAGATTTTAATATTGAACTCCACAGATTCTGCTTCAAATCGGATTGAAGCTGAAACCTACCGATGATTTTAATCTTAAACTGAACAAATTCTGTTTAAAATCGATTTGAAGATGAAACCTATCGATGATTTTAATCTTAAATTGCACATATTTTGTTTCAAATTGGATTGAAGCTGGAACCTACCGAAGATTTTAATCTTAAACTGCACATATTCTATTTAAAATCAGTTTGAAGCTGAAACCTACCGATGATTTTAATTTTAAACTGCATAGATTCTGCTTAAAATCAGATTGAAATTGGAACCTATTGAAGATTTTAATATTAAACTGCAGAGATTCTGCTTAAAATCGAATTGAAGCTGGAACGCACCGAAGATTTATTTTTAAATTGCATAGATTCTGCTTAAAATCGGATGGAAGATGAAACCTACCAAGGATTTTAATCTTAAAGTACACAGATTTTGCTTAAAATCGGATTGACGCTGAAACCTACCCAGGATTTTATTCTTAAACTGCACAGATTCTTTTTAAAATTAGATTGAAGCTGGAACCTACTGACGATTTTAATCTTAAACTCCACAGATTCTGCTTAAAATCAGATTGAAGCTGGAACCTACCGAGGATTTTAATCTTAAACTACACATATTTTGTATAAAATCGAATTGAAACTGGAACCTATCAATGATTTTAATCTTAAACTGCGCAGATTCTGTTTAAAATCGGATTGAAGCTGGAACCTACCAATGATTTTAATCTTAAACTGCACAGATTCTACTTAAAATCGAATTGAAGCTCGAACCTACTGAGGATTTTAATCTGAAACTGCACAGATTTTTCTTAAAATCGAATTGACGCTGGAACTTACCGATGATTTTTATTTTAAACTACACAGATTGTCCTTAAAATAGAATTGAAGCTGGAATTTACCGAGAATTTTAATCTTAAACTGCACAGATTCTGCTTAAAATCGGATTGAAACTAGAACCTACCAAGGATTTTAATTCTAAACTGCACGGATTCTGCTTAAAATCGTATTGAAGTTGGAACCTACCAACATTTTTTTATCTTAAACTGCACAGTTTATGCTTAGAATCAGATTGAAGCCGAAACCTACCAAGGATTTTAATCTTAAACTACAAATATTCTGCTTAAAATCGGATTGAAGCTGGAACCTACCAAGGATTTTAATCTTAAACTGCAAAGATTCTGAATAAAATAAGAATGAAGTTGAAACCTACCAAGGATTTTAATCTTAAACTGCATAGATTCTTCTTAAAATAGGATTGAAGCTTAAACCTACCAAGGATTTTAATATAAAACTGCACAGATTCTGCTTAAAATCGTATTGAAACTAAACCTACCGATGATTTTAATCTTAAATTGCGCAGATTCTGCTTAAAATCGAATTGAAGCTGGAACATATCGATGATTTTAATCTTAAACAACACAGATTCTGCTTAAAATCGAATTGAAGCTGAAACGTACCGAAGATTTTAACCTTAAACTGCACAGATTTTACTTAAAATCGAATTGAAACTGGAAGCTACTGAGGATTTTAATCTTAAACTGCACAGATTCTACTTAAAATCAAATTGACGCTGGAACCTACCGAGTATTTTAATCTCAAACTACACAGATTCTGCTTAAAATCGAATTGACGCTGGAACCTACCAAGAATTTTAATCTTAAACTGCACAGATTGTGCTTAAAATGGAATTTAATTTGGAATCTACCGAAGATTTTAATATTAAACTGCACAGATTCTGCTTAAAATTGGATTGAAGCTAGAACCTACCAAAGATTTTAATCTTAAACTACACAGATTCTGCTTAAAATCGTATTGAAGTTGGAACCTACCAATTTTTTTTAATCTTAAACTGCACAGATTCTGTTTAAAATCGGATTGAAGCTTTAACCTACCAAGGATTTTAATCTTAAACTGCACATATTCTACTTAAAATCGTATTGAAGCTGAAACTTACCAATTTTTTTTTATCTTAAACTGCACAGATTCTGCTTAAAATTGATTGAAGCTGGAACCTACCAAGGATTTTAATCTTAAACTTCACAGATTCTGCTTAAAATAAGATTGAAGTTGGAACCTACCAAGGATTTTAATCTTAAACTGCACAGATTCTGCTTAAAATCGGATTGAAGTTGGAAACTACCAAGGATTTTAATCTTAAACTACACAGATTATGCTTAAAATCGGATTGAAGCTTGAACCTACACAGATTTTACTTTTAAACTACACAGATTCCTCTTAAAATCGGATTGAAGCTGGAACCTACTAATGATTTTAATCTTAAACTGCACAGATTCTAATTAAAATCAGATTGAAGCTAAAACCTACCAAGGATTTTAATCTGAAACTCCACAGATTCTACTTAAAATTGGATTGAAGCTGAAACCTACCAATATTTTTAATCTGAATCTGCACAGATTCTGCTTAAAATCAGATTGAAGCTGAAACCTACCAAGGATTTTAATATGAATCTCCACAGATTCTGCTTAAAATCGAATTGAAGCTGGAATCTACCAAGGATTTTAATCTGAAAATGCACAGATTCTGCTTAAAATCGGATTGAAGCTGAAACCTACCAAAGATTTTAATTCGAAACTGTACAGATTCTACCTAAAATCGGAGTAAAGCTGAAACCTAACGAGGAGTTTAATCTTAAACTGCACAGATTTTTCTTAAAATCGAATTGAAGCTAGAACCTACCGATGATTTTAATCTTAAACTGCACAGATTCTGCTTAAAATCGAATTGAAGCTGGAACCTACCGAGGATTTTAATCTGAAACTGCAAAGATTCTTCTTAAAATCGGATTGAAAGTGAAACCTACCAAGGATTTTAATCTGAAATTGCAGAGATTCTGCTTAAAATCGGATTGAAGTTGAAACCTACTGAGGATTTTAATTTGAAACTGCACAGATTTTGCTTAAAATCAGATTGAGGCTGAAACCTACCAAGGATTTTAATCTGAAACTGCATAGATTCTGCTTAAAATCAGATTGAATATGAAACCTACTAAGGATTTTAATATGAAACTGCATAGATTGTGCTCAAAATCAGATTGAAGCTGAAATCTACCAAGGATTTTGATCTTAAACTACACAGATTCTTCTTAAAATTGGATTGAAGCTGAAACATACCAAGGATTTTAATCTAAAACTGCATAGATTCTGCTTAAAATCGGATTGAACTGAAATCTACCAAGGATTTTAGTCTGAAACTACATAGATTCTGCTTAAAATCAAATTGAAGCTGGAACCTACCAAGGATTTTAATCTGAAACTGCAAAGATTCTGCTTTAAATCGCATTGAAGCTGGAACTTACCAAAGATTTTTATTTGAAATTGCACAGATTCTGCTTAAAATCAGATTGAAGTTGGAACCTACAAAGGATTTTAATCTTAAACTTCACAGATTCTACTTAAAATTGGATTGAAGCTGGAACCTACCGATGATTTTAATCTTAAACTACACAGATTCTGCTTAAAATCGAATTGAAGCTTGAACATACTGAGGATTTTAATCTTAAACTGCACAGTTTCTGCTTCAAATCGGATTGAAGCTGGAACCTACCGATGATTTTAATTTTAAACTGAACAAATTCTGCTTAAAATCGAATTGAAGCTGGAACCTACCAAAGATTTTAATTTTAAATTGCACAGATTCTGTTTCAAATCGGATTGAACCTGTAACCTATCAGAGATTTTAATATTAAACTGCATAGATTCTGTTTAAAATCGGATTGAAGCTGAAACCTACCGATGATTTTAATCTTAAACTGCACAGATTCTGCTTAAAATCGAATTGAAGCTAAAACCTACCAATAATTGTAATCTTAAACTGCATAGGTTCTGCTTAAAATCGAATTGAAGCTGGAACCTACCGAGTATTTTAATCTTAAACTACATAGGTTCTACTTAAAATCGAATTGAATTTGCAACCTACTGAAGATTTTAATCTTAAACTGTAGAGATTCTGCTTAAAATCGAGTTGAAGCTGGAACCTGTCAAGAATTTTAATCTTAAATTGCACAAATTCTACTTAAATTCGAATTGAAGCTGAAACCTACCAAGGATTTTAATCTTAAACTGCACAGATTCTGCTTAAACTCGAATTGAAGCTGGAACCTACCAAGAATTTTAATCTTAAACTACACAGATTCTGCTTAAAATCGAATTGAAACTGGAACCTATGAATAATTTTAATCTTAAACTACACAGATTTTGCTTAAAATCGAATTTAAGCTGGAACCTACCAAGAATTTTAATCTTAAACTGCACATATTCTGCTTAAAATCAAATTGAAGCTGGACCTACCAAGAATTTTAATCTTAAACTGCACAGATTCTGCTTAATATCAAATTGAAGCTGAAACCTACCAAAGATTTTAATCTTAAACTGCACAGGTTCTGCTTAAAATCGAATTGAAGCTGGAACCTACCAAGGATTTTAGTCTTAAACTGCACACATTATGCTTAAAATCGAATTGAAGCTGGAACTTACCAAGGATTTTAATCTTAAACTACACATATTTTGTTTAAAATCGTATTGAAGCTGGAACCTACCATGATTTTAATCTTAAACTATATAGATTCTGTTTAAAATCGAATTGAAGCTGGAACCTACCAATAATTTTAATATTAAACTGCATAGATTCTGCTTAAAATGGAATTGAAACTGGAACCTACCAAGGATTTTAATCTTAAACTGCATAGATTCTGCTTAAAATCGAATTGAAGCTGAAACCTATCAAGGATTTTAATCTTAAACTGCACAGATTCTGCTTAAAATCGAATTGAAGCTGAAACCTACCAAGGATTTTAATATTAAACTGCACATATTCTTCTTAAAATGAAATTGAAGCTGGAAACTACCAATGATTTTAATCTTAAGCTGCACAGATTCTGCTTAAAATCGAATCTAAGCTGGAACCTACCGAAGATTTTAATCTTAAACTGCACAGATTTTGCTTAAAATGAATCTAAGCTGGAACATATCGAGGATTTTAAACTTAAACTGCACAAATTCTGCTTAAAATCGAATTGAAGCTGGAACCTACCGAGGATTTTAATCTTAAACTACACAGATTATGCTTAAAATCGAATTGAAGCTGGAACCTATCGATGATTTTAATCTTAAACTGCAGAGATTATGCTTAAAATCAAATTGAAGCTGGAACCTACCGAGGATTTTAATCTTAAACTGCACAGATTCTGCTTAAAATCGAATTGAAGCTGAAACCTACCAAGATTTGTAATCTTAAACTGCACAGATTCTGCTTAAAATCGAATTGAAGCTGAACTTGATGAGATGACAATGTAATGGGTAGTCACTTCTGCAACGTTTTCCTTGCAGATGGTTGTTTGTCGTTACAGAAGAAGTAGCAGGAGCATCAAACAGTCGTTACAAAAGAAGAAACAACAGGAGCATCAAACAAAAACCTGAGACAAAGATTTACTTATAGCGAATCATCACAAAAATATTCCATCACATAAAATGAAGCCCTGCCTTCCACACACCACAGAGCAACCAAAATTTTTAAAAATACAAACCAAGCGACTGCGGAATAGAAAACAAACGCCCATGCAAAGCTTTTTATCAAACGACTAAAACTCCATTGGATAAAAAATATCCTACTCTAACCGTTTGTTAGATGAGATTGGCTTTTCTGGTCAGAATGGATTCCTCCCACTTGCACCTAATGACGTGGGGACTGTTTTTTTTTTTCAAAATATGTTCATGATCCAGGTGGATACCGGTGGCCACCCACCTTTTCCAACTGACTCAAGACAATTTTCTGGCAATTTTGGTAATTTACTATTTTTAACAATTTTTAATTTCCGGGGCCATTTTGAGGGCATAAATGAAGGTTTTTCAGGATCGAGCTTCTCAATGATAGCCAAATGCATGATTGATCCCCTGAAATGAATCTTCTCGACGATACCTTTCCAACGAGCTATCATGCACCTAAAACATAGATCGTATGCAAAAGTTACGACCCCTGGAAGTTGATGTACTAACTTACCCAAACGGGACCCACATGACTTTTGATGCTTCATCTCCTAGGGATAGGTTTTTGGATGTCTATTGTTTTTGACATTCATGTTTATTATAAAAAGGCCTTCAGAGCCTCATTGTAACCATCTTCTTGCGAATCCGATTAGCCGTCACATCTCTTCTTAGAGATAAGCTGCCACCATTCTAGCAAGTCTTTCACTCTGTATTTTTACAATCTTTGTACATTTCTTTCATTAATAGAAATAATGTATTATTGTATATCTATGTTTATGGTTGTATCTCTGATACAT
>SNQJ01S0150103.1:0-20267 GCA_010110895.2 Picea sitchensis | reverse complement strand
AATGGTGCAACCTATGTATATGCATGTTGTATAGATGTTAGGGCACGTATATGTGGAAAAATATGATTTTTAGCTCTGGGAATTGCAAAACGGAACTTCAAGTCTGCATAGGGAAATGGGAAAGGCCTTCTGAGCAAGTTGCATGGGGTGAGAAAAATCTTGCTATAACAACATGCCAATATCTAGTGTGCACAATTTTTTTGTCACACACTAATACTTTGTGCGCATTGCAAGCTCTACACCACACAATTCCAAGGTTCAATGCACTCACATCATGCACCAATACTCCCTGTGCTCCACCAATTCTACTTTCATGCGGTGTGAATAATTATCATGCATGCGCACCAACAAATTTTCTCTTCGCTCTTCCAATACTCAATGTGCATGTCTTGCGCACGAATATTATGCATGTGCCACAAGTTATGCACCGTGTAATGTAAAATTTTAGTGCACTCACCCACACACCACTATTATGCATGTGCCACCAATTCTACACCACGCAGTGCCAAAATTTTAGTTGCACACCCACGCACCATTATTTTTCCACGCATCACCAACTTTGCACTGCACTGTGAAAAACTTTAGTGTGCACATCTTCACACCATTATTTTTCCAAGCATCACTAACGTTGCACCGTGCAGCACCAAATTTTAGTGAGGCATACCCACGCACCTTTATTTTTCTGCGCATCACCAACCCTGCACTGCACAACGAAAAATTTTAGTGTGCACACCCGCACACCATTATTTTTCTTTGCATCACCATCTTTGCACCTCGTAGCTTCAAATTTTAATGTGCACATCCACACATGATTTTTTTTTTGTGCATCACCATCTTTTAACCACGCAACATGAAATTTTAGTGCGCACATCCACGCACGATTTTATTTTTTTCTGCGCTTAGTTGGTTTTACCATAATTTTTGTTACAGAAATTGGGTCTTTTGACCAATTTCGTCCATTTTTTATTGGGCGCCATGGCCTCTCTATAAAATAAAAAATTGTCATTACTTAAATTTAATTTCCAACAGGATTATTCACATTTCCTATGCGATTTGTCTTAATTTTACTACAATAATTTAATCAAGTTGCACACCTACTCCAGAAATTAATTCTCTGTAGATTTTTCATTCAACATTCTGTTAACTTGGCCCATCCAAGCTCTCATACCACATTGTAATATCCCCAACCACTTGTCAGGCTATGCCACTTAAAATTTTGAACTCGGATACTAATTTAAATCATAAATACTCTGCAAATGCACAGATTCATACAAAATAATAACATAAATATGCATGCAACATACATGGGAAAAACCCATGAAAAAATGCATAAATATTAATGCAGCATATGAATTAACACACAATTGACACTTATATTTGATTTAAAAGAACTCCAATTGTGTGTATACCTTACATGTCCCTCCCAGCCTTAGACCACACTGCTCATAACTCTTAGCAGTGGGTCACCACCGAGATGGGACTAAACTCCACCTGGATAAACGATTCCTAACCTGTCTAAGGTATCTTAGACAATAGGAAAAATCAGTCTCGGGTTCCAACTCGAACTAACAGCCTACAGTCCCTCATTACCGACATGTATGTCTGACTTCAGGAAGTGTGCCCCTTCTCTGCTCAACAATCCCTTGGCTACCCCACTTCCTTTCTGGGGCTTCAACAACAGGCCAGAAAGGAAGTCTCAGAGCCCTGTAGATACAATTTGGCACCTAGGGAATCAATTCCCAGCAATTCTCTCACATGGAGAGAATTCTCATGGGCTTGAAAAACTGCCTCTTCAATCTCCTACGGGTTTGATAACTTGCTTCTTTATTCTAGCTCCAAATCTAACCAAGGTATAGGTGATGGTAACAACAAGGTATGGATGACATCTAAGTGAGTGAAGGAATGATGATATAATTATAGGAAAATGAACTAAGTCCAAACTGTATGTATGCATGTTCCCAACTTGACACTTGTCATGTTGAGAATTACCTTGGGCCCACTTGTCCCTGTCCTTAAAATTAGGGTAAAATAATTATCCATACTTTATACTTTAAGGAATATTAATATAATATTCCTTTGGGCTTAATCCCCTCTAGCTTAGCCCCGTATCCTTAACTCTTATCCCCCTTTCCCTATCTAGTGGAGTTTATCCCCCAATACTCTTTTGCGTGGTTGTTCTATAGCAGTGATATTTTTTCATTAATATTTGCATTTGATTACATATTACAATGATGTCTCACTCGCCATTCAACATCTGGATCTCCAGCCTAATAACCACACAGGAACTCTAGCCTCAAAATACATATACACAAATACACTTTGACCCCAAAACCGTGCACTTACTCCATTGTATGCAAACTCAAGATGGTGCACACCCTTCCTTTAGTGCATAATCCTCTCACACTACACAGGTGCACGATACATTATAAAATGTGCACACTTCTTTGGTATGAGATTCACATGCACTAACTGAGTGCATGTATAACCAAACCAAAGACCTTGTACCATCAGCTCACCAGCTTATATGTATAATGACATTTACATTTATATATACAATTGGGGTTTAGGCTAGGGTTATTACACTATCAGTATCACCCCTTCACCAAGTCAAAAAATCTTGGGAGGTGATGCATAATAGAGACCAATATGAAAACTGTCTCAAGTCAGAAGGGTCGAGCCCCAAAATATACTAGGATGATGTGTTGAGGATTGTCTACTTGCATATAATGATGCATCGAAGGAGATGGTCTTAGACTCTCTCAGCAAAGGATCAATCACAAACAAGTAAATAATTCCCCCAAATCTCTGAGCCATAGAAAACAATGTGTTGGATAAGGGATTCCATGAGGGAAATATTGGATGAGATGTCCTGAAAATGGTGTCTAAAGCATTGTCTCTCGAGAAGGGATAAGGATTTGTATCCCTTGTTGATATAAGTTTGAATCGTTGGTCGCAAACTTGAGTGGGGTCCTGATAATTTCACCCCCAAGTATGTGTAAGTGTTGGTGATATCAAACGCCTCCCCTCTGAAGAATAAATGAAGTTCTATGTTATTCCTCAACTTGTTGAAGATCATAACCTTGGTTTTACCCAAGTCAACCATTAACTATTGAAGGTCACAAAAGAGGGATAAGGCATCCAATTGTATTTGTGTCCCCAATGGATATGATTCTAGGAGGACCATGTCAATAGAGAAGATTAGGATGGATATCAAAATATGGTGAAAGAGGAACCCATCACTATCCTGGATATGATCATGAAGAAAGGTCTCCAACTCATCAATGTAAATCCCAAACAAGGTGGGAGATATGGAAAAACCATGTTTAACCCTAATGGTAATCATGATGAAATAGAACATCATGTGAGCTATGCATAGATGATAAAGGAATGACTCATATAGGTTCATGATGGCAGTCAATAGGGTCTGGGAAAAACACCAATTTGTTTTATCCTCTAGAATAGGGTTTCTCGTGGAACGGATTCAAAATATTTCTAAAAATATACAAAGCAACAATATACTTTTGAAGAACGATGATGTGCCTCAAGGTTAAAGATGTGATTAATGGTTTTATGAGTAGGTTAGAATTTTTCATGTCCCCTAGCTCTAATGGATCTCCTCTCAAACTCACTAGAGAGCTTCATATGGAGAACCATAGCATAGATATTCGAGAATGTGTGGCCCACCATGATATTCCTATAGTTGTTGGGATTTAAACTGGGGCTCAATTTATGTATTGTGTGAATGATGTGATGTGACCATGTCAATGGAAAACCTATATGGACCACATGGTTGAAGAGATCATCCAAGTGAGAAACCATAGCTCAAATATTGTGCTTAAAAAACTCTCCTCCTCTACCACTTTGATGCTTCTTATCACCAAAACAGCCTCTTTAATGTCACTACCTAATAATAGGAAGCATGAAGGGGTTAGAGAGGTAACATGAATATGTGTTTATCTAGTGATATTATAGAGAGTGGATATGTCAAAGAATATGGATTTGGGGTTAAGGTCAGATGGAAGGGGACAGTGGTGGGGGAGGATGGTGAGACAAAATTGTATGGGGGAGTGAATAAGGGAAGTAAACTAGTCCCATATCCTCTTAGAAACAAAGAGAGATTTCTTGTAGCAGAGGAGACAATGATAGGAAGCTTTGATTCTGCAATAGGAGGGTTGAACATGGGTGAATGTGTGACAAATATGGTAGTGGAAAGATGTCACATACCCAACCCCTAAATATCCTTTCTAAGGGTGGGGCATCACATATTCACTTTCCCTGGTTCAATTTTGATCCCTTACTTAATAAAAACCATCTTAAAGAGCCTCCCCAAAACTTACATCTCTTACTATGCTCCTGAACGAGCTAACGGGGTCTTCCTTGTGACCTCGGGCTAAAAACCAGGAGCTAAATTTTTTCTTGGCAATGGCTTCGGGAATTCGGAGCTCCTGTTCTCCAGAGGTTCCAATTACATTGTGTAACATTCCTGATCCAGGTGGATATTGATCGCCACCCACCTTTTCCAACTGGCTCAAAATAGTTTTCTGACAATTTTTGTAATTTACTATTTTTAGCAGTTTTTACCTTCCGAAACCATTTTGAGGCCCTAAACGATGTTCTTTTGGGAAAAAAGGTTTGAAATATTGAAGTTCCATCGATATTTCACCTAAAATGAATCTCCATGACAATACCTTTCCAATGAGTTATCATGCACCTAAAACAGAGATCGTATGCAAAAGTTACGACCACTGGAAGTTGATGTGCTAACTTACCCAAATGGGGCCCACATGACTTTTGGCGCTTCATCTCCTAGGGTTAGTTTTTTGGATGTCTAGGGTTTTGGGCATTCCTGTATATTGTAAAAAGGCCTTCAGAGCCTCATTGTAATCATCTTCTTGGGAATGCGAGTAGCAGTCACATCTCTTCTCAGAGATAAGCTGCCACCATTCTAGCAAGTCTTTCACTCTGTATTTTTACAGTCTCTGTACATTTATTTCATTAATATAAATCATGTATTATTGTATCTCTTTGTTTATGGTTGCATCTCTGATACATTTATGTTATATTATTGGATATCCGGGATATCTCAGTGCATTTATTTATTATATCAACACTCTCATTTCATGTCGAAAATATATCTGGATCAGTTCCTCCCGAAGACGGAATTCTCAGATCATCGAACAACGAAGGAAATCGATGGTCCACATCATCCGCCGAGATCCTACGGTTGGAAAGGGGCTTTGGGACTTCAAATATATTTTTCACTCCCTCATGCGACATCCCCGAAGTGTCGAACTATAGGAGTTACGAGGTGCCTCGATATTTATCCACATGGCCAATAGTCAATGGCCATGATATACTCCAGGACTCCAGACTTTGGGAGTCCCGAAGGGTTAACATATTCACTCCTCTGGAGCGTTGGACTAGCGAAGTACGAAGAAGTATGAGATTTCTCCATGTAGCCAATAGTCAACGGTCATGATTTACTCCAGGACTCCAGACTTCGGGAGTCCCAAAGGGTTAACATATTCACTCCTCCGGAGCATCGAACTAGCGAATTTTGAAGGAGCTTGAGATTTCTCTACGTGGAAAAATAGATCTTACACATGGCCCCTACAGGGGGTGACACATGTCATAGTATAAGGGGTCCATGGGGTCTATGGATGCAAAAATATAGGTAACATGTGGCATACGTACATCGGTCCACGTCACCTTGAGTGATGTCTAGATGCCACATCATATTGGATTGATCTCTACCCAGCCCTTCAATCCCACGGTCAGTAAGGGTCCATGTAGTCCCTAGATATAAGGCCTCCATTACTTTGGGGCTTCAACGGGTTTTGTTCGAAAAATATAATTGAATTGATCATGGATGTATATGGCTAAGAAGGATTGTGGATTCTATACTAGCATGATATTTAAACTCGTCATCGAGTTCTGCAATGGGAGATGCACATTGGAAAAGGGGTCAATGGGTTCTGTTGATTTGGGAACGGGTGATGATCGACGGTCATTTAGGATTATGGAACCGAAACTTATGTGGTTGTTAATTCAGCCTTTAAATCTCGTAATGTTTCCCCACCGTTGATATGTCCTTACTAAGATCTTACGGTCAGAGCTTAACCAGACATTGATCCAGTGATCCTCCTCTGCAACTCCCAGATCTGTGGGTTGTGCGGGTTTTTCCATTGTACCACCTCTAATATTTTGGAGTGGTCAACATTGGGCTGACCTTGGTAGGGATGCAATGGTCAAGGAAGCTCATGAAGGATCCTTATATCTACGGTTCTTGTTACTTCGCAGCTCCGGGATTCGACACTCGCCGAACCCTCTTGACACAAATTCCCCAAAGAGCTAAATCTCCAGAATCTCAGATATTGTGCCACATTTTCTATTCAACCAACAGTCGATATTTACTCTAGAATTCATGACTTCGGAAGTTTTCACACTTTGAAAAACCTCAGCCAAAATCCTCTGGAGTACGAAGTCTCCAGACCACGAAATCATTTTCCATGTACCCATCCATCAAATGGTCCTAGTTACTTCGGAAATTCTACATTTCAGGAGTTTGGCATGTATCTCTCGTCTTTCCCTTTGGACCACATCGGGTCTATCGCCACATGTACCTAGCCTCTATAGCCAAGATTTACTCAGGCTCATAGAGCTTCGAGGAAAGCTTACACATCTATTAATTAGTTGAATATCCATTCTCCTGGATAACCGTGGATTTGTGGACAAGTGTCCTTCCAGCTTCAATGGTCCAGATCAACTCTAGGACTCCAGTGTTTCAGATTTTCATCTCAAGAGCACTCTTATTCTCCCAAATTAAGACATCATTGAAGATCTTAATGCTTCCCCTCCTACGTCCAATCTAACAGTTGGGAGAGGCCTACATTGGGTCTCCAAATTGATGGCCCTCATTGATTCACAACTACGGCCTTTGGTTGTTTCTGAGGATTGTGGGGAATTAAGTCCCGAAGGGATAGCTCCTTTTGGACTAGCGCATGGTTCCCAAACCTCGGTCACATGGATACTTTGGAAATTCTAGGGGCTAAGTGATAATCCTTTAGCAACAATTGGGTTAAGGACATGGGAATGAGCCCTTAGTTAGATAGTTGAATAGTCTAAAGGAGAAACGCCCTTATCCGATAGGATTCGAGCTTTGACATTCTCGCTAAGGTAAACTTCAAGGGGTTGGCAAGACTTAGATAGTTCAGTCGATATTACCCCCGACCCTTTTGGGGATTCCCATCCCACGACTCTATGGTAGAAAAACTGAGATAAATCGAGAGATCATGTAGACATAACAGTTTACAAAAATCATAGATCTTTTCTAACAAATGTTCAAATACTGAAATATTGAATCATAAACATAGATATTTCATCATTGAATCCAATATAATACACAAAGTATGAAAATACTTATCAGAACTGGAAAATATGAAGCAATTGCTAAAAGGGGTGTATGTTTCCTCCCAACCATAGGCACAGCCACTCCTACTGGATTTACTACTCGCCAACCCCGAGCCAGACCATGATGATCTAGAAGATATTATTTCTCTTTACTCCACAATAGTTAGGGACAAAGGTTACTCTCCTTCTCCCATAGGAACTTGGCAACTGGTTTTTTATGCTCCAAGCAAGGAGGTCTGCATGAGTACTTCCTCAGTCACTCATCAACCTCGTTTATCATCTTGTAGAGAAACCATGCCCCAGGCTTCTTACAACCATATCGAGATTACTACTCATCCTTTTTATTTCAACTATTGAATCAAAGTATGTTTCATTGCTCTCTTTGGAGAGTGTTTTCTTTGATCTTCTCTCTCCCTGATCAGCCCCCCCACCTGAATTACCTCATTCCTTGTCTTTATCAGTGAGGTTTCATGGTTCCAAATCCCAATTCATGTCTAGGCCTAGAAGCCTTACCGATGTGTATCATGTCCCATCTCCTCATTAACTCTTAAAAATGGCCTTCCAACTACCATCCTTACTGGTAAATCATTTATGGTTCAAAGGACTGTTGAGCAATTACATCCAGTAGTTACTGGTCTAGTGAGGGTCATATCAACCATACTTGGTTTCCCTTCACCATCTCTCTCATAGCATCCATGGTCTATGTTGGAAAACTTTCCCCCTTTCGGCAATTGTGCAACACATATTCAAATTCAAATTTTATTAATAACATAAAATTCATACATTGACCCTTTTATACAAAGGTTCATAAAATCAAACATTCACACATATTTAGTCTACCATAGTCTCCTGTCCAATTATAGTTTTATTTACAAACTGGGGGGAAACAAGGGTATTACAATCCCCTCCCCCTTAAAGGAACATTATCGTCGATGTTTTATATGTCGATGTGTTTTGTATGTACAGAAGTAAACAAAAATGGATATGCATGTCTTGTGGCATCCTCCATTTCCCATATAGCCTCATCTAGGCCAAAGTGTTTCCACTGCACCTTGACCTGTGAAATCATTTTGTTCCTGAGTGGGGTTTCCTTCCTGTCTATTATGCATTGGGGTTCTGGCAGGAATTCTCCCTCGGGTTCCACCTGAATCACATACCATTCAATAATATGATTAGAATCATGTGCATACTTCTTTAATAAAGAAACATGGAAAAAATTATGTGCCTTCACTAGGGGAGAAAGTGCTAGTCGATAGGCTACTGGTCCCACTCTATCCAAAACTTCAAAGGGTCAATAATACTGAGGTTCCAACTTGGCACAAGCTCCCATCCTCAAAGATATTTTCTTGGGTCTAACTCAGAGATACACATGATCTCTTGCCTTGAACTCTCTAGGAGTCTTTTTCATGTCTGCATAGATTTTTTGTATATCCTCGGTTGTCTTCAGATTTTGTCTAATCTGAATCACTTGTTGTTCCATTTACTTTAGCATATATGGCCCGATTATAAATCTATCTACTGGGTTGTTCCAGCTAATTGGGATGTTGCATTACCTTCCATAGAGGGCTTGAAAAGGGCTCAATTTTAATGACTCCTGATAGCCATTGTTGTAGGCAAATTATACCAGTGGTAGGTAGTCCTCCCACTTCTTGGGTTGATGCATTACATGCATCCTCAACATGTCTTCTAATACTTGGTTTACTCTCTCTGTTATCCCATCATTTTGAGGGTGATAGGTTGTAGTAAAGAGTATTTTTTCTTCAAATCCAGCAAACAGAGATTTCCAAAAATTTGAAGTAAACTTTGTATCTCTGTCAGATATAATTTCCTTAGGCATGCCATGCAGTCTGAATATTTGTTTCATGAATATGTTGGCAATATCTATTGCCTTGCAAGTTGAATTGATGGGTATGAAGTGAGCATCCTTGCTCAGTTTTTCCACAACTACCATGATGGCATCGTTCTTTTTGGTTGATCTTGGTAATCCTGTGATGAAATCCATGGAGATGGTTTCCCATTTCCATTCGGGAATTGGTAGGGGATACAATAGACCTGTTGGATGGCAGTGTTCTTCCTTAACCTCCTAACATTATAGAAATTTATCCAAATAATTAGCTATGTCCTTCTTCAATACTGGCGAATAAAACAGTTTCCCAGTGGCTATGATCATTTTTTGATAACCAAGATGACTAGTATATGGTATTTTGTGTAGTTCATCCATTATGAACCTCTTCAAGCCGTCACATTGTGGAATGTATAACATGCCCTTGTAATTCATCAAGTCATCATTAAGCATCTGATAACCTTCATACTTCAGCCATGTGTGATATTTCTTTAGGTATGATGTCACGGTCTTGAAAAATGCATTTGTTTCTTGTGTCTATTTTACTTTTTCTTTGACATCTAATTCATTGGTGCTTGCAACTGCCAAGTAAATTACTTTCATACTTCTACTAAGGGCACCATCCACCCTATTATTTGTTCCTTTGATATGTTTGATTTCAAAATCAAACTCATTAAGGATAGTCATCCACATATCTTGTATCACATTGAGTTTTGGTTGGTCAAACAAATACTTCAACTCACTATGGTCTGTCATAAGTACAAATCTCCTAACTAGGAGGTAGTACCTCCACATATTTAAAGCATGCACTATGGTATCCAATTCCATATCATGGGTCACATAATTGACTTGGTTCTCGTTCAATTTTCTGGATTCATAGAAAATGGCATGTCCTTCTTGCATAAGGACTCCTCAAATCCCTTCCTTTCAGGCATGTGTACACACAAGGAAGTCCTTGTTTGGGTCTGCAATATTTAGCACAGGTGCATTGGTTAGAAGGTATTTTAGCTCTTGAAATATTTCCTCACATTCTTATGTCCAAATGAATTCAAACCCCTTTTCTGAAGGGAGGTGATTGGGAAACCAATCTTGGAGAATCCTTTTATGAATCTCCTATAGTATCCTGCTAAGCCCATAAAGGATATGATATCAAATACATCCTTTGGGGTGGGAAAATCCATGATGGATTTAATATTTTCATGGTCAATTGCCACTCCTTCATTGGAAATAACATGGCCTAAGTAGTGGAATTGTTTCTGGAAGAAGTCACACTTATTGAGCTTAGCATAGAGCTAATTCTCTCTTAGTACTTGGAGTACAAGCTTGATATGTTCTTCATGCTCTTCCCTATTCTTATAATAGATTAGGATATCATCAATGAAAACAAACACAAATTTTTCCAAGAACTTTATGAATATGTTATTCATTAAGCACATGAAAGTGGTTGGTGCATTGGTAAGCCCAAAGGGCACCACCACAAATTCATAGTGACCATATCTTGTCCTAAAGGTTGTCTTGTGGATGTATTCATCTTTAATTCGGACTTGATGGTATCTAGACCTCAAGTCAATATTGGAGAAGATTGCAGCACCCCTTAATTGGTCAAACAATTCATCGATCCTGGGAAAATGATACTTATTCTTGATGGTCATCTTATTGAGTTGTCTATAATATATGCACAGTCTGATTATGCCATCCTTCTTTTTCAAAAACAAGATTGGTGCTCCGCATGGAGACACACTAGGATGAATGTAGCCTTTGTCCCACATCTCCTTCAATTGTAGTTTGAGCTCAACTAGATTTGGTGTACTCATTCTATAGGGTGTTCTAGACATTCGCAGTAATTCTGGTACAAGTTATATTGAAAAGTCAATATCTCTCCTTGGAGGTAGACCTGGTACCTCTTCTGGGAATATATATTTATATTCTTTCAATATGGGATGGTTATCTAGGCTGGGTTTTTCATTCTCAACAGAGTTTAGTACTTGTATTGCATACAAGGGAAATCCCTTTTTGCAATACTTCTTCATTTGAAGGGTTGATATTTGTCTCACTAAGATATGCTTTTGAATCCCTTGTAGGGTTACCCTTCTTCCTTGTTCATATTCACACTCCAAGGTTTTACTATAACAGTCCAATTTGGTTTTGTGGGCATCCAACCAGTCCATGCCAATCAACAGGTCATAAGATCCTAAAGGAAGTATGTTTAGGCTCGCTTGGGTGGGAAATCCACTCATAATGAATTGGCATGTTGGTATGACTTATGTTACTTTTCTTTTGGTTCCAGTGTCTAGTTTCACCAACCATGATTTAACATGTTTAACTTGTTCCAAATTACATTTCTCAACAGTTTGAGGGGAAACATAACTCAAATTAGAACTAGGTTCAATTAAAATGGAAATGATATGGTTGGAAATTGTACCTTCCATCTCCACCACTAAATCTTAGTGGTCATCTTGTCTATTATCCAAAGATGCATAAATTTGTGATAGGCTCTAGCCACATCATTGGCCAGTGGTGGCCTCTTGGATGTTGTAGACCCTCTCATTGTTCACATTTCCCTATATGAACAATCCCTCGACATATTTTCTTCTCCACAATCCCAACATTTCAAAGGTTAGTCACCCTCAAATTGCAAGGGGATAAGCCAGTACCCATCAGAGATTTTTGGTGGATGTTGGTTTTATGGAGTGGAGTTCAAATGGAAAGAACTCAGTACAAGAATGATTTTAATCACAAAAGCCCGGACAAGAAATGCAGTGAGGTCCTCATTAACTTAGGAGTTAGTGATTTGATTTTAAGTGTGAGAAAAGGAAGACTTAGTGAGAGGTGAACAAGACTATTATGGGCATCTGGATTTTGAGCATCTTGGTGAATAAAAACTTAGGCTTAAGAGCACTCTTGAACTAGAGTTTGGAACCTTTGAAATGTGTCACATTGACATAATAATCAAACCTACATTATCATGCAACTACAATGACTTCATTTGCGGATCTCATGCCCGAGCCTTTCAGCGTAAGGAGAAATAAGGTAACAAGGATGCCAACTAAAACTAGTCATAGCACTACTATAATCAAATCTACATTACAATGAACCAAAACCCTCATTTGGATCCTCCATGCCCAAGTGTTTTGACCTGAGTTTAAATAAAGAGATGAAATAAGTTGACTTATTAGAAATTCTCAAATTTGATACCACATAACTAGAGAACAATTACAGCATCAAATTACACATTAGGAACTCGGCTCAACTTGAGTTGATGACCTTAACAAATCTTGAACTAATCTGTTTATACTTAGATCATTCCCACAACTTCTACCAGGGGTGTGATCTAGCCATTCCATTCAAAGTCTTTCATCTACTCCTCCTTGTCGGTGTGCATGCATCCTTTTGTGGAAGCGACTCGAAGATCATTATGGGCACCGCAAGAAAACCCATCCATGTACAGGAGTACCTTGGGTTGACAGTTATGTCTCCATGACCATACCTTCCATGCCTTTTATGGGTTGGGTCAAGGTTTCAACCACCAATCCTTTTCCATTAACTGAATCCTACTAGGGATCTGGAGCTTGATGCATTGGTAGAATGTTGCTCTTGGATTAGATGCTATATAAACATGTGATTATGGTGTGGGAATTAGATTAAAAGGCGGTTTGGATTCACACCACTTTTGTTCCTGTAATTCGCCACCTTCTTCCACGTAGCTATTTTACTATACCATGGTTTCAATTGCAGAACCACTCTAGAATTTTAACGTTCGAGCATGTTCTGTTTCCGCGATGAAGTGTGGTCGTCGATCATTTTTGTGATTTGTGATCTGGGTGACCCTACTATTTTAGTACCCTTGCTAAATTTTTATCTGTCTGCCAATTTTAGGATCATTCTAACCATGATGGGAGATGGAAATGATTTTGGCATTGAGCAAGAACACTTCTCGGAGGAGGATGATTTGATGTGGTGGACCGATGTCACTACGTTGACGTTTCATGAAAAGAGAAGTGACACGTGTCCTTGGAACAAGCGGATATTATGCCCAAAGGTGTCTGGACTGAGTTCCACATGTCATCACCAGATGGATTCCAGGAGTCATGGCTAACAAGAGCACCATGTCACGGTGATGATTGCCACATGCTTTGGGGTGGTATGCATGTAAATTTGGGTTAGTGAGCGGCATTGTCGATCTGGGGAGAGGACATGGGGATGCGGTAGCGGGGAAAACATTTTAAGGCAACGGGCGGGGCGATGAAACTCCAAAATCCCGAAGTCTCAAAGAAAACTACCACCATTAGATTTGGATGGACACATGGCGATCTATAGACTTACCGGGCTTTCACGGATGAAAGTGAGGAGGGAGGAGAATCAAACTCACGAATTCTAGATTACTAAAGTAGGCCGACCCGTCACGATGGAGATGGATGTGTGGCATGATGCGCAACTCACGGGGCTTACGCACAACAACTAATCCTTGTGCAATTTGACATGTTGAATACATGTGAGTTGTTGATCTGATCGTGATATATGATTTGGGAAAGACCCACTTTTGTTTCCACGTGCCGCTCTTGGATGGACCCTACTTCCTTCTGTGAAGATCAACAGCTCATGATTACTTCGCGAGTTCAAGCTTTGGCTCTTTGGGATTTTTCAACACACAGCTCATACAATCCTCTGAAGTAAATATTATGAAGTGCGAGATCTACCTCCCGTGTCTCGACCTTCAATATTCAGTTACTTTGGGACTTAAGCCTCCTTTGCCAGTCATTGTCCTTGCACTACTTTTAAAATCACGAATGCACGAGAGTTGTTGATCTGGACTATTCATGGGATCTCCTCTGTTGAAAATTGAGCATGTTTGCTTGCTTGTGTTTCAAGCACGAAATGGATTTATTTCTTAATGTTAAGCTTTGTGCTCATGGTTGTTCATTGTACAAAAAAATGACTTGGACGACCCGATGTGAGTTCAGTAATGAAAATAAGATGACGGTAATTTGGATTGACCAAAGATCGGGGATATGTGTTCATCTTTTAAAGAAAATAGAAAACCCCCTAAGTCGAGAATCAGTTAAGCAAGACACTAAGTAAAACCATATCATTGATCGGAAAGGGAATTGAATTTATCAACCAAAAGGAAAAAATCCTAGGAATGGTGAGGGAAAGAGGGAGGCGAGGGTAGAGAGTCTGAGACTTGGGTATTCACAAGAAACACATACAAATCCTAACAACTTTATGTGATAACACTCTCTTTGTGTTATCCCGGTGCTATAGAATATTCCAAAGGGTTTATTTCCACTGGGAGAAAAGGAAATTTTTGGTACACACTTTCAGTAGGGAGGCTTATCCTAGAATATTTCCCATAGTTATTGAATCTTGAGGGTTTAAACCCATTTTTCTTGAATCCATAACTACTCTTCTTCTTCCAGCCCTTGGGAGGTTCAATCTTGTTCTTGAACTGCTCATAGAAATACCTTGCCTTTAGGATAATATCTTCTAGGAAACTTTGGTTCATCAAACTCAATTATGTCTGGCGGTAGGGTGAGGTAATCCATTAATAAATCATTGCATATTTAATTTTCATCCTTTATGTAGAGCACATACCTCATTATCTCAAGAAATTTGTTGATATATTCATCTATGGTGAGTTTTTAAGTAGCTTGAGTTCATGTAACTGTGGTCTTCCCATCAAAGTAATTTTATGAGAGAATCTTCTTCTTGAAGTATTTCTCAAATTTTCTCCATGACAAGTTCTTCTGTGGATTCCTTTCACATTCCTAGGTCCTCCCACCAAATGGAATCTTTCCATTCAGGTTGAAAATGAATATCCAATCCTTTAAGTTTTCAAAGTAGTCATGGACTCTAAAGTACTTCTTCAAATAGCGACACAAACTTTTTCTTCTTACCCCTTATGATTTCTCCATCGAAGGTGGGTGGTTTGAATTTCTTGAAATCCTGGGTAATGACTCTTGGAATGCTTCCTCTTCTTTCCTCATCAGGGTGTGAACTAGTTTTTCTACTATAATATTCCTTGGGTTGTCAGTTTCCTCACGGAGGATTCTTCCATTGAGTGTCTCTTAGCTCCATGTCGGACCTTCTTTGAGGTGCTCCTACTGGTGTGGTCACTTTCATGACCATGCTTTCATATCTTGGGTGGACTCTAGGTTTTCTTTGTATGATGGATGTTTACTTGACTAATTGTTGGTCCATGCTATAGCTTCCTTTGTATGTCTAAAAATATTTGCGGTGGGAACTACATTAATTTATGTTGATTTTCCTTCTCTTTTATCGTACTCGTTGTCATCCTTACAACTATGTAACTCTTCCATGAGACTTTTCATAGTTTCATCCAAAGGAGGGGTTTCCACTTCCCTCCTATCATGAGATTATTCCTCTCTATTGTGGAGCTCTCCCCCAACTCTGATGTGTCACCATCCTTTACTTTGTAGTTCTCTTGTTGTTCACCGACTGCTTGAGTGTTGATAAAAAAATTATGTTAGTTACTAATCTACCAATTCATGAACAACATACATCATTACAATGTGAAGTCAGTTCTTTATTTGGAAACATTAGCCACCTATAGTGTGAGACTTCCAAAACATCTATCAGCGATAGAAGGGGTAGGTAGGGTGTTACCCATGGTTATCTAATAATGTTTTATGTGACCGTGCATGAGCTAGCGGGCCAAGTGTTGTTTCTATGCTATGATACCAATTTGTCACACACCCAACCCCTAAATAGCCTTTCTAGGGTGGGGCATCAAGCCTTCACTTTCCCTGGTTCAATTGTGGATCCTCCTCAAAACTTACATATCTTATTGTGTGCTTGAACCAGCTAGGGGTCTTCCTCGTGACCTCGGGCTAAAAATTGGGAGCTAAAATTCTGCTTGGCGATGGCTTCGGGACTTTGAATCTCCTCTACTCCAGAGGTTCCAACGGCGTTGTGTAATGTTCCTCCCGAAGACTAAATTCTTGGATCGTCGAACAACATAGGAATTCGATGGTCCACATCATTTGCCGATATCCTACGGTTGGAAAGGGGCTTCGGGACTTCGAAGATATTTGTCACTCCCTCATGCGACATCCCCAAAGTCTCAAACTGGCGAATTTATGAGGTGCCTTGAGATTTTTCCATGTGGCCAATATTCAACAGCCATGATTTACTCCAAGATTCTAGACTTCGGAGTCCCATAGGGTTAATATATTCACTCCTCGAGAGCGTCGGTCTAGCAAAGTATGAAGGAGTCTGAGATTGCTCCATGTAGCCAACCATCAAGAGTCATGATTTACTCCAAGAATCTAGACTTTGGGAGTCCCAGAGGGTTAACACACTCACTCTAGTCGAATGTAAATTCAAAGGGCACGAGATTGCTCCGCATTAGATATAGAGCTTGTAGCCGGCCTACAAGGGTGACACTTGTCACAGTCTAAGGGGTCCATGGGGTATATGGATGAAAAAATATAGGTAACATGTGGCATACATACATGGTTCCATGTCACCTTAGGTGATGTCAACATGCCACATCTTGGGTGATCTCTTGACCCTTTGATCCCACGGTCAGTAAGGGTACACGTAGTCCATAGATCTATGGCCACATTACTTTGGGGCTTCAACTGGTTTCATTCCACGGTTGTGATTGAATTCATCATGGAGATAGATGGATAAGAAGGATTACGGAGTCACTAATAGCGCAATATTTAAACTCGTCATCGAGTTCCACAATGGGAGATGCACGTTGGCGAAGGGGCCAATGGGTTCCGTCGATTTGGGAATGGGTGATGATTGATGGTCGTTGAGGATTGCAGAACTGTAACTTATGTGGTTGTTAATTTAGACTTTAAATCCTATAATGGTTCCCCATCGTTGGTCTATCCTTACTGAGATCTAATGGTCAAGACTTAATCGAATGATGATCTGAAGGTACTCCTTTGCAACTCCTAGATCTGATGGTTGTGGTGGTTTTGGCATTGTACCACCTCTAATATTCTGGAGTGGTCAATGTTGGGTTGACCTTGGTATGGATCGGCAGTCATGGAATCCCTTGAAGGATCCTTGGATCTACAGTTCTCGTTACTTCGCAACAGCTTTGGCGTTCGTCAAACCCTCTTGATGCAAATCCTTTGAAGAGATAAATCTTAGGACTCTCGGATCTTGTGCCATGTGTCCTCTTTGACCAGCAGTGCGATATTGCCGGCATTCATGACTTTGGCGGTTTTCACACTTCAACCATAGGCCCAAAATCCTTGAAGTACAAAGTCTCCAGACCACGGAATCATTTTCCATGTACCCGTCCATCCAACGGTCCTAGTTATTTCAATAATTCAGCATTTCAAGAGTTTGTTGTGTATCTCGAGGGATGATTTTAGGGGCTAAATTTCTCTCATGGGCCTAATTTTTTTCCATGGTTTTCAAAAAATGGGTGCTATTTTAAAAATGATTAGCCCAAATTCTATAGGATAAAATTATTTTACCTTAAAAATGTAAAATTTTATAAAAACTATATAAATAATTAGAAATTTGAATAGTTTTACAAAATATGCGTAAACATTTATAGTTGACATATGAAGGTTAGTAAGATTAAGCGGGTTTCTACATTTTAAAATAAATTCCCATCCTTAAAATCATCCATGGTATCTCCTAGCTTCACCTCTGTACCACGTCAGGTCTATCGCCATGCATGTGTACCTAGACTCGGCGGGATTTACTCCGGCTTGTAGAGCTTTGGGGAAAACTTATGTGTCTATTAATTATCTGAATATCTAGTCTCCCAGATAACCGTGGATCTTTGGACACATGTCCTTCCAACTTCAATGGTCTGGATCAACGCTGGGACTCTCGTGTTCGAGATTTTTGGCACAAGACCGCTCATATTCTCCTAAAGTAAGACATCTCTAAAGTGCTTAATTTTTCCCTGCCTATGTCCAATCTAATGGATGGGAGAGGACTACATTGGGTATCCATATCGATGGACCTCGTTGATTTGCGACTCCAACCTTCAACTATTTCTGAGGATTGTGGGGAATTAAGTCTCGAAGGGCTAGCTCCTTTCAAACTAAGCATGGTTCCTAGACCTCAGTCACATGGATACTTTGGAAATTCTAGGGGCTAAACTCGAATCCTTTAGAAACAATTGGGTTAAGGACATGGACATGAGCCCTCGGTCCTTATGGGTGAATAGTCTAAAGGAGAAACACCCTTCTCTGATAGGATTTGGGCTTTGACATTCTTGCTAAGGTAAAATTCAAGGGGTTGGCAAGACTTAGATGGCTCGATCAATATTACACCTGAACCTTCTGTGGATTCCAATCCCACGACTCTTTGGTAGAAAAACTAAGATAAATCGAGAGATCATATAGACATAAAATTTGCCATCGGATATTTTCTAACAATTGTTTAAATCTTGAAAGATTGAATCATAAACGAAATTTCATCATGCATCAAATATAATACACAAAGTGTGAAAATACTTATCAGAACTAGAAAATGTGAAGCGATTTTTGAAAGGGGTGTTTGTTTCCTCCCAACCATAGGCGAAGTCACTCCTAATGGATTTACCAATGGCCACCCGAGCTAGACCATGATGCGAGAGATATTCTTTCTCTTTTTCTCCACAATGGTTAGGGACGAAGGTTACTCTCCTTCTCCCAGGAACTTGGAAACTAGTTTTCTCTACTCCAAGCAAGGAGATTTGCACGAGTACTTCCTCAATCACTCATCATCCTCATTTATCATCTTATAGAGAAACCCTTCCCCAGGCTTCTTACAACCATATTGAGCTTCTTGCTCATCTTTTTCTTTCAACTTTCGAATAAAATTACGTTTCACTGCTCTCTCTGGAGAGTGTTTTCTTTGCTCTTCTCTCTCCTTGATCCGTCCCCCCACCCGAATTACCACATTCCTTGTATTTCCCAGCCAAGTTGCGTGGGTCCGAATCTCAATTGTGGTCAGGTCTAGAAGCCTTATGGATGGGTACCCTTCCCCATCTCCTCATTAACTCTTAAGGATGGCTTTCCAACTACCAACCTGACTTGTAATTCATTTATGGGTCGGAGGACTATTGAGCAATTACACCCGATGAATTCAGTGCAGTGAGGGTCATCTCAACCATGCTTGGTTTCCCTTCACCATCTCTCTCACTGCATCCATGGGCTTCTATCTTGGCAAACTTTCCCCATTTTAGCAATTGTGCAACACTTATTCAAATTCAAATTCTATTAATAACATCAATTCATACATTGACCCTTTTATACAAAGGTTCATCTCATAGAATCCATGGGCTATCTTGGCAAACTTTCCCCATTTTAGCAATTGTGCAACACTTATTCAAATTCAAATTCTATTAATAACAGAAAATTCATACATTGACCCTTTTATACAAAGGTTCATCAAATCAAACATTCACGCATATTTAGTCTGTCATAGTTTCTTGGCCATTTATAGTTATATTTACAAATTGAGGGGAAACAGAGGTATTACAAGATACTTGCATCCCTCATCATACCATTGGTTCATAGGATAGGAGTTGTTTTTTTGGGAGTTGGAAGTGGGTCGAGTGGAGTGGGGGTAGGATTTGAATGTTGTCCTCCCCACTGAAGTTCTATTCCTCTAAATGACACATTGAGATCATAATGAGTATATTTTTGTAAAGGCTTCAATCCCTATTGTTGGCTTAGACTTAAGCCTATAATAATCTATGGTTCACCCTAGGTAACATCCTCGAATGAGGGGAAGTACCCAATATTTTTCCTCAGATGATGTTAGCGAGAAAAAAAAAACATTTATTTTTATGGATTACTCCTAAGCATGGATTTTATATGATTAGGAATACATTTGAGGAGAAATGGACTACATGATATTTCATTCTAGGGAGTGTAAATAAGAAGATGCTTCACCATAAAAGTTACAAGATAGAAATTTTATATTTTCTCTATTTAAAGCTACATTTCATATGGTTGTAGAGAAGTTCTAATTTGACGTTTCTAAGGAAAACCCATAAAATGGTTGAGTAGGGAAACCATAGTTATTT
>SNQJ01S0150102.1:0-14818 GCA_010110895.2 Picea sitchensis | reverse complement strand
CAATCTGGTGTTATGTCCATGCAAACGTTTTGTAGCAGACTTCAAATGGCGGATCTATGTGGCAGCAATTCATTGGTTGTAAATCTGAATCGTGGATGACAATGTCCTCGGCTGTTCCTCCAGAACTGTGGTCTCTTCAGCAACGTCCTTCCGTTGGCAGCCACAACAACATCAATCAAATGTAGCACTTGAATTCCGCCCTGTGCATTTTCCTATACACCCATTTAGATTTTCCTTGCATATTACCATTCCCAACCAGCCACCCACATTGCAATTGACCTGGATCTGAAGGAGAAGAAATAGATCGGAAAGATGGAACCCACGAACAAATCACGGCTCAGATCTTCAATGGTTCTTCACAACTGGACAATGATCTCCTTAGGTGAAACTTCTTGACTGGTGTGTGGCTCCTTTCAACATAGACAGGTGTAGAACCGGTGGCAAATGAGCAGCGATCACTCAAATAAAACACAAAGAAATTCACATAGTCGGCTTTCTTTAAATCTTCTTCACCAGCGATGACTCCTTCACATTCCACCTCTGCTTGATTTTCTTCGAATCTGGAAGAGCTCTCACATTCTCCTGGCCTTCCTGTGAGGGAATCAAGCCAGACCAGGCTTTGATACCACGTTAGAATCCATGAGAGTAGAGGCACACAGAACAATAGGTTGTATTATTGCGCGCACATAAACATAGATACAACACGTACATAAATAGTTGAAGTTAGATCCAACTCATTCCACTTTTTTTGGGAGAAGTTGAGAGAAACTACCTCAACCGAATCCCTAATGAGTCATTATTATCTAACTTTTACAAACAATATAAACAAATTGTATTGTATTGTCTGGACAAATTAAAGAAGCATACCAACGTTTCCTCTGTTGTCGCTGAGACGAGTACCGACCTATAGCCACTGTAGATGGCATCGTCAGTAGCTTGGCACGTCAAGATTTCTGAAGAAATTCGTTTGAATTCTCTACGAGAAAGATACTCGTTCACACACCTTGTGCTGCAGCATCAACATTATTACTATACACGTATATATACAGCCTCAACATTATTATTATATACGGCTTGAGTGGTTCTAATGGTTAATAACATTTGTTTCCTTTTAAGAGGTCACAACTTCAAATCCAGAGGGTAGGGTATGTATACTTATGGAATGGTTAAAAACATGTGTTTCCTTCAAAGAGATCACAAGTTCAAATCTAGAGGGGTTAGCATATGTATACCTCAGTAAAAATGGTTGGTCAACATTATTACTATATACTTATATATACAGCTTGAGTGGCTCTAATGGTTAAGAACATGGTGTTTCCTCTTAAGATATCACAAGTTCAAATCCAGAGGGTAGGGTATGTATAGCCCTACAGGGTAGGGTATGTATACCCCTACGATGGTTAAAAACATGTGTTTCCTCCTAAAAGATCACAATTTCAAATCTAGAAGAGTTAGAGTATATATACCTCAGTAAAAATGACTGGTGGTATCTAGCTTGACTGTGACATTAAATTAGATTAGGATTATGATAAAAAAGAAAACATCATAAGTTTAATGACTTTAATTCTGCCCATTTTTTAATAAATGGCATATTATAGTGTATACCTTCGATGGAGTCCGCCACATTTGTGAAATTTTTGACTATCAATTTATGGAGGTCCTCTCCTACCCAGTGCCTTGAAAACTTAATGGTTAATAAATATTTGTTTCCTTAAGAGGTCACAACTTCCAAATCCGTAGGTAGGGTATGTATACTATGGAATGGTTAAAAACATGTGTTTCCTTCCAAAGATCACAAGTTCAAATCTAGAGGGTTAGGATATGCATACCTCAGTAGAAATGGTTGGTCAACATTATTACTATATACTTATATATACATATTGAGTGGCTCTAATGGTTAAGAACATGGTGTTTCCTCTTAAGATATCACAAGTCTAAACTTATAGGGTATGTATAGCCCTCATACGTGGTGGGTATGTATACCTCACGATGGTTCAAAACATGTGTTTCCTCCTAAAAGATCACAATTTCAAATCTAGAAGAGTTAGAGTATATATACATCAGTAAAAATGACTGGTGGTATCTAGCTTTACTGTGATATTGTACTCAGATTAGGATTACATAAAAAAGAAAACATCAAGTTTAATGACTTTAATTCTGCCCATTTTTGAATAAATGTCATATTATAGTGTATACCTTTGATGGAGTCCGCCACATTTGTGAAATTTTTTGACTATCAATTTATGGAGGTCCTCTCCTACCCAGATGGGGTATATACACACGTTCACAACCAAACTTACGGCTACGCCCATAGCAATGAGGAGAAACCGAGTGACTGTTACGTGACTAAAATATCTCGTTTTAGAGCCAGAGTCCGGGATATAACAAAACGTCAAAATGAATACAATGAAATAATATTCATAATATTTAAGCTCTTGATACAGCTTCGCAAAAGTGGCGAGCAAACTTGAAATCAAGGGGAAAACAATTAGAAGATGATAAAGGATCGAGTACCTTATCACCCCCAGGACACATAATTAGTCAGTGGAATAATCAACCCGTTGTAAATACACTGATTATGATGACTATAGGCTCTAATGTCCAACCACTATCAGAAGCCAAGGCTACGACAAGAAGAGCTAAAGCACCCGCTGAAAGTGTTCCCAAACCTCGATTGAAACCCTTTCTCGGTGTTGCACCTATCAATATAGAATTGTATGAACATAAACTAAATTGTGATTGCACCAACCATAGTATCTGCTAATCTAAATAAGAATTTAATAAGTCAAAGACCATACCTCGATCTGAAAATAGAAGGTCGGCGTTATGCAAGCACCACTTCATTAAAATAAACTTTACAGACCTTGCTTCATGTGTATAAATATGCAAGATAAACTATGTGTTAAGTTCATGTATCTTCTTGTAAATGCTGTGTGAGGATATATTCTTTTAAATGATTATATATGTACTTTAATCAAATACATAGCAACACAACTTGCAGCAAATAAACCATCAAACTCAATAACAAGAACAAGTTGATAAAGGAGTTCACCCCTCCGGGTTACATCTCCTTGAGCCTCCATCAATGGACTTTGATCTCTGGGATTAATTTGTTAAAAGTTCTTTTACAAGATGCTACTTCAACTCCAATGGAAAAATATACTGTACCATTGATATTAGACCACATAAAAACCCCAAAAATGACTAATAGAACTCTGAAAACGGATCATGGCTCATCCTACATCTACTTCTTACATGTGGCCATAAGGTTCCTTGAGATTCTCTTTGGAAAAAACACTTGGAAAAGTCCTCAACAGCCTCTTAAACTGCCCAATGTGTTCAGAGAATATCAATTATCCAAAAATGATTATTCAATCACGTAAAACAAACATAGCTCACCAAACCATGTCCTCCATCAATGAGGGCTTCAAGCTCCCTCAGAGCTTGCTGAAAACTTCTCACGGTGAAAAAATGGCAGAAGAAGTCTTCAAATGGCCTTGAAAACAACACCAATGGATCCATAATGTCCAAAACCCCTAGCTAGGGCTTTAAAGACTCTCAATCGGCCAAACGGTGAAGCAGTTAGGCCTCCTCCATTTTCCTCCTTCAACTTTGCAGACGCACCTCTGTGTGCATGAACAAACAACACGCTCCAAAATGCACGTTAAAAATGAGCACCGAGCGGTTCCGAAAAAAATGGTCCAAACTGTAGAACCATTAACGGAACTAAAACCCCCAACCGCCAAGACCACGGTCACAAGGTCCATATGACCACGCGCTAATACGAAAAGAGTTGAGTTAATAAGGGCGAATAGATGTGTGACAAGTGGTGGTAATTTTTTGTTACATAACTGTTTAAAACCATATATGAAAACGAGCGCATACACACCATATTATATAGTTGTTGGTCATATATAAAACAACGCGCCATCATACCGGGCTAAGCCTCTACCGGCCGCGGCCCCAAACCACACTTACATTCAAATTTAAATATATATTAATTCATAAATAAAACAAGAATCAAACCGTGGCACATTGGTAATGTGGAGTTCGCAAAGGCTTTGGACTATGGGGAAGGTTCACGGTTCGAACCCCACAAAGTCCATAAAATTTTACTAATCCAACTACATCGACCATTAAAGAGGTGCCACGTGCGTTTCATGATTGGGCCACGGCACCTTACCATTCTACTTCAATAACTCATCGTCAACAAATAATTCACCCACATCTACCAATAACGGATTAACACGTCACCTCTACTATAACAAGATACCGCACGCCCTCAAGAACACGTAATCGCATGACCGTATGGACCGGCACAAATAGCCATTCATTTTTTACCCGCTTTGACTTGACTTAACAGACGCCATATCTCTTCGCCTCCCTAATGCTCGCTTGAGACAAAACCACCATGGTTCATGATGATGAGGGCTATGCTCTCATTCGTTTTGAGGCACTATGAGAATGTTGATTTTTGAGGTAAAATTTAACCCCTGGTCCAGATTCTAATCACACCTTCTGACTGAAAGGATTTTGGACCCACAAAGCTTATGATTATCTATCTGTTCGCTTGGGTTATATCAAAATATTTTCGACAATCACTGAATATTTTGACATGCCGCATCAGAATCAGTTATGTCCTTCAACCATCGCTCGTCGCCGGCCGACCCACTACTCTTTCTTTTGTGCTTGGAAGACTCAACCTTCCCACTGATAATAAAGTTCCTCTTTCAAACTCTTTTGTGTCAACAAAATCATCTCTCCAATGGTTGCAAACTTTCTTTAAGCGCATATCTTGCTCACTAAGAAAACCACTAATCTTGAAAACAAATTATACAAGACTGAAAAAACAATGCCAACAAAATCTTTTGTTATTCAAACAAACGGTCGTGATCCTCAGCATTTCATCAAAGAACATGGCATTTTCAAAATCAACTTTCAAGTCAATAAACACCATCAACTAAACACAAGTCGAATAACACGATCGACACAACATAAAGGTCATTTAAAATATCGACAGAAGTCGAGACTCATTGAAACATCAACCTTCCCAACCGACAAGTCGACAAACATGATACATATCATGTAACAATCATGATCACTCATGATGAACCATCATCACCATGTTCACTGATTACACATACATAAAAGCAAATGCATGTATATGACTCTTCAAATCTCCTTCCAGTACAAACATAAGTACAACCCCAAACATATGAGTACTTAAGAGTTGAATACAAAATATAAATGGTTGCACTATCATGCTTCCCATAAATGCACACATAACATCAAAAGTGCATTTACAATAGAAAAATGCAAGCCTACTTGCTCAAGAAATCCAACCATTTTCGACACAAGCCAACTCAACTATGACTTTTTCAAGGAACATCGCCCTCTTGTGAATCATCTTGACTCACGTTGATGATGGAATCTCCTCTTCCATTCTTGCCACCTCCTTATCCAACTAAGCTTCTTATGCCGGTGGATGAGTAGTTGGATGTAACGTCCAACATTGATCAATATCCCTGGCCGGACAATGAGTGCAGATCTCTTGCATCCTCTTTTCACATTGTCTTTGCTTATAAAGTTTCGTGAAAGCGTTAATATGTTTCCAACATTCTTGGAAAATGATGGTTATATAAACCAATATGTACATGGATCCTTTTCCATTTTTACATATAAATTTTATCATGCTTAACATAATCAAAAAGCAACTGAATGATAAGCATCATTCTGGAACATTCACCTTTATCGCTTCTTTGAGGAGGTGAATTTGAAGAGTTACGCCCTCCTTTTCAAGATCATCAACATTGTTCTTGTCCTCATCACTATCACAATTACATTTGCATTCATCTTGAACAGTTTTGCATGCTTCAAGGATCGAATCCTCACAAAAGTTCTTGAACTTTCACCTTTAAAGCCTTCTTCTTTGAGAAGGTGAACTTGAAACAAATTTTATGCTTGGAACTTTTCCCCTTGTCTCCTCGGTTTGGGATTTTCCATCCCATTGTTCTCATATTCAAGACCACAAACTTAGATCTCTTCTAAACAATAGGCTCAATAGTTTGTGCATGCTGCCCAAACCTTTACCTTCATAGCCCATTTTAACAACAACTTGGACCCCATTCCTCTTGCAGTGATTTTCAAACCACCAAAACATTCATCTGAGAGCAATTAGAATATAAACTAACACCGATACCTAGTGTTCATGCATGTACTTGGTAAGGGCCTTTGCCTCATGGATTGAATCTCCATCTCATGCAACCTTGCAAGAAGTTTGTCTTTCTCCTTCTTCATGTCCATCAAATTCTCTTCAAAGGCAATGCTCTCCTTACTATCTTCACACATCTCTTTCATCAAATCTCTCGTGGTTATCAACCTTTCTTTAGATAATGAAAATGTATGAGAACTATTAATGCTTTAAGCTTCCTCCATCCCAGTAATATATATCAAACTTCAACACAAACTTGCACAAAACCAATAGCTAAATTTCGCTATCAATGGAAACACATGAGCAAAACAAACTATGCTTCGATACCACCTGATCTGAAAATAGAAGGACGACTTGTTATGCTATGCAAGTACCTGCTACTTCATTAAAATAAACTCTTACAGACCTTGCTTCATGTGTATATGCAAGATAAACTTATGTGTTAAGTTCATGTATATTCTTGTAAAATGCTTATGTGAGGATATATTCTTTAAATGGTTATATATGTACTTTCAATAAATACACAAAGAACACAACTTGCAAGAATAAAACCATTCAAACTCACAACAATAACAAGCCGATAAAGGAGTTCACCCCTTCGCACATCTCCTGGAGCCTCCATTAATGGACTTGGCTCTCGGGATTAATTTGTCAAAAGTTCTTTACAAGCTGCTTTCAACTCCAATGGAAAAACATATTGTACCATTGATATCAGAACACATTAAAACCTAAAAAATGACTATTAGAACTCTAAAACCAGACCATGGCTCATCCTGCATGCCTTCTTCTACATGTGGCCATAAGCTTCCTGAGATTCTCTTCTTTGGAAAAAACACTTGTAAAAGTCCTAAACAGCCTCTTAAACCTATCCCAATGTGTTCAAAGCATACTAATTAGCCAAAATGATTATTCAATCACGTAAAACAAACATAGGCTCACTCAAACCATGTCCTCCATCGATGAGGGCTTCAAGCTCCCTTAGGCTTGCTGGAAACTTCAATGGTGAAAACTTGTAGAAGAAGTCTTCAAATGGCCTTTGAAACAGAAACTAATAGGATCCAAAGACATCCAAAAACCCCCGCCGAAGCTTTACCACCTCAATTGCCAAAAGATGAAGCAGTTAGCTCCTCCATTTTCCTCCTTCAACTTTGCCGAACTCTGCTAAAATGCACCTCGTGCATGAACCAAGAACATTCAAAAATGCGATTAAAAACTAACCCCACAAGATAACCTAAAACCGTCCGAATTGTGAGGGATCGTTAGGTGCTTCCACTCTAACCGCCAAGACCACGGCTCACAAGCGTCCATAAGACCACGCAATACCTAAAAGAGCGAAGCATTGGCATGAATATATGTGTGACAAGTGGTGGTAATTTTTTGTTACATAACTGTTTAAAACCATATATGAAAATGCGCGCATACACACCATAATATATATATCTGCCATCACATATAGAAATAATGACCATCAAGGGCCGGGCTTAGCCCAGCCCTTGGTCGCGGCCCCAAACCACACTTACATTCAAATTAAATATATATTAATTCATATATAAAAAAAACAAAACGTATGCCAGTTGGTAATCTGAAGTTTGCAGCGCTTTGGATCATGGGGAGGTTCACAACAACCCCACAAAGTCCATAAAAATTTTAATAATCCAACCATAGACCAATAAAGGCAGTGCCACGGCAGCCCATGATTGGGCATGTGGCACCTTACCATTCACCCAATAACCGCCACGTGTCAACAACAACTCACCATTCGCCAACGGATTTTATGTCACCTCTATGTCATCGTGATGGGTCAGATGGGTCTCACTACACGCCATACCGGTGACGGATTCAGTACGCTTCAACATCATTTTTCCTGTTTGACTTGACTAATAGATCGCCATATCTCTCACTCCCGACGTCCGCTTTGAGACTAAACTAATTGTGTTGGGTTCAGAATGACGAGGGCTATGCTCTCATTCGCTTTTGGGGCAATTCTGAGAATGTTGATATTTGAGGTAAAATTTGACCCTCGGTCCAGATTTTGATCAATATCGATAGTGAATTCAAAGACAACCACCACGGTCAAAATGGCCCAAACAGAGTGGGTGCTGATATCCTTGTAATATGATTCATCCATGAATATAAGCAAAGAGACGAGTATGAGAGCCATCCCCACCTTCACTGAGAATATACCATTGAGAGCATTAGTTTCGCTAACTCGCAGGTAGAGAAACCCCAGTCTCTTAATCCCTTTTGTAGTTGGTCAATCTAGAACCCAGTACAACATCTTCCTATTGTTTCATTTTTCGTCTAGACTTGTAGGTAAAAGGCTTTCTCCACTCAACGACACAAAATCTCTGTATACAGCCATGAAAATTACTTTACTAATCAAGTTCTTCAAAGTTGCAGAAGTGAACACAATCTCAGACAAACCTATATATATTGCCTTGGATGACGATTATTGTCCCAAAAAAATCACAATTATAGCCGCTTGAATGGAAATACCTCGTAAAACCTCGAAAATACCTAAAACTTTCCATTCATCCAATAAGATTGAAATGAAAAAGATAGACCTCAGGTTGGAACCTCTGGTTACCCAACATGGGGAGACATGGTTGCATGCGTTGAAAATGGCGTATTGTGATTTTATTGGCATGTTACAAAAACCATTAAAGGACAAGATATATATATATATATAGTATATATATATATATATATATATATATATATATATATATAATACTGAGTAGCCCTTAGGACCATCGGGAGGTTCACATCAATCGCAACGACGTAGGCTAAGGTCCAAACGAATGGACCTTGCCGACAATCCTTTCACGGCGTCCCAACTCCCGTCACCGATCACCTTCGCCCTCCGGTCGACTACCCGTCCAGCTGGTACATGCCATCCCATACACGCCACACGCCATCCCATACATCCCCCATCCTTCACCACCTACTCCACCCATCCTCTCTCCGGCCATCAATTCACCTCCTCCTTCAAGGCCCCTCCACCAATTTCAAGGACACCAGGTTTCACGCTTCCCGCTATTGGTTCATGTTTGAGTGTTGGAGTCCTATGGAGTACTGGAGTTGCTTCTTCTGCAGAAGACATCTCCTCCCATAGATTTCCAAATAACTGAAAGTAAGTCCCAAGAGCATCACCGACATATTTCATTATGCTTGTTCATTCTTTTAAAAGTACATCTTCGCGGCTCCAATTTAAAAGTTGCATATGTATTTGATACACCATCTGCAAGTTTTTTATTATGATATGTCTTCTTCTTCCGTTACAACAACATCATTTACTCCCGCTAATCTACAGCAGTGCAGGGTATTCATCCCTACGCCCTTTCCAACACAGACTTTTAAAATAACATTTCCTGAATTCGACATCCAGACCTGTGTTGCTTCTCATCCAGGTTAGTAGTTCATCCTCTGCTTAAATTAATTGCATTTCAATGTATCAAGAGTTAATGTTTACTATCGCTTCTTTGTATTCCTCCTCAGTATAAGCTTTCATCATACCCACCAAGTATCACCAATTGCCATATTCTCAGGAAACATCCCAACAGAATTTTCTCAAGTTATCCTTACACTCTTTTATGGTATTTGCATTTGTGCGCTCTGCTTCAAATATCTTGTTCACAAGGTCGCTGTCAAAAAGATCGAAAAGAAAAAAGGTCACCTTCTTCATTCCTTTATTCATTTTGATTCCATGTATATAATGTGGAATTTTATATATTGGTCCGATAAAATTGAGGGAAGCATTGTGCTTAATGCTATCCCCGTTGGTTATTTTAGTTTTTTTGTCATTATATCAAAAAAAAATGCTGCCTCTTATTTCAAGAGAGGGCGAAAATACCCTTTTATTCTAATTCCTTTCGAATTTTTGGATTTTTGTTAATTTACACAATGCATAGTATCGGGATTTTATTGGGGTGCTTAAATGAAGTTTTAAGGCTTCATGACTGATACATTGATTCAAAAGTACTTATATATACAATCCACTTATTCAAGAACAAAACACCCAAATTATGCATGGACTTAACAAGGATTTTCGTTTTACTATTCATGCTAAAACATCTTTCCTCTCAAATTCGAAAGGTAGTAACTGATATAACAGAAATGGATTTTAGACAAGCGTGGAATGGTTCACATATCTCAGAAAAGGTAAAGAAACTTAATTTCTATACAGGCATTGAGCTAACTTACTCTTTATGTTTTATGGCTTTAAAAAATCTTTTATATTACAATATTTCCTATAGGTAAGACAAGATAATTTTATTAATATCAAAGGAATGAATTCACAATAAGTTGGTCAATAGGATTACATAAGTACATCAATTGTAGATACATAGTGGGACTGAGTGTGAAAACATCTCCTATAGCTACACTATCAAAAACAAATATAGCTCTAAGTAGCTAGCTAAAAGAATAGGAACAAGGTACATGAAACATGTTCAAAACTCTAAGTTAATGTGCAATACAAAAGAGAGGAAGTCATGACATGTTGGAGCTAGATGCCAAAAGCCAGGTGAGGGGACAGAGAACCAAGCTCCTTAGAAGAGTCATCAATCATTGTGAAGGGGTTGATGAACTTCTGAATGATGTCATCTAAAGGATGTATAGGGTCAAGGGGGCTTGGCTTAAAGGTCTTTAGAGGAGCACTAAAGCAAGAGGGTACATCTCTCCTAACACCCAAGGCCGGTGGGGAGAAATCATCGGAGGACTCACCGCTCAAGTAGAACTCGAGAGTAGTACTTTTTGCAGGGGGAGTCCGACTCTGGGATTTCTTGGAGCTGATCCATCCGCTAAATTGGTGGTCTATGTAATAGGGTCTAGAATGATAGGACTTCATGGGTCTTGAAGAGGTTGGACAACTCTTAGCAGTGGAAGGGTGGGGAAAAAAGGAAACTCGGGGTCTCACTGATATAGAATCAAAAGCAGTGTGGATCTCTTCCAGAAGTATGAGAACAATGTCCAAAACTAGAGGATTTTGATTGCCTCTTTTAGGCTTCAAAACCAAAACTAGTGTTCTTCCAATCCCTTATAGAGTCCTCATTCAAATGGAATATAGGAGACTGCAAATATTCTTCATATCTTGTATAGGATTGAACTTCTCTCCTATAATCTAGAGAAACTATTCTACTAATTTCATATTCATTGAGCTAAATTAAACTTATACAAAAAAAACTTGATAATTTCAGATTCTTCCCGCACATGTGATCGTAACAACACCAAATTTTCTAAAACTTGGGGTTATTCTAGCTAGTGAAGTCAATATTGATTGGTGCAATTACTTCCATTGGCTCCTTTGTGTGCACTATCTCTTCCTTGGTAAACACTAGTGGATTGCATTCAAGGGCATCCTCCATAAGAGTTTAGAGGTTCCTTATTAACCGTCTGTCAATATCATGTTATCACTTGATTAATGCTTGGTACAAGATATTCTTGGATGCAGGGGACACAACAATAGAAACCACCATGAGCCTTTTGGTAGGGTTTTTAGCACATGCATGCATGTTGAAAACATTGCATTGTGTGAAGTGATTCAACTTATGAGCCTTTTGGCAAGGTTTTTGTTGCATGAATGCAATGTTTTCAACATGTGTTGTGAATCACTTCCACAGGCACACGAGATTATTTTTGGCATAGGTCTATTTTAGACATTCTTTTTTTAGAAAGTCTTTGTAGGTGTTTCTATTTTTGGAAAGTCTTATTATTGTTTGATCCGAGTCTCGACATCTTAAAACTTACTATGTTTTAGGCATTATTAGTTTTGTAATCCTCTATTTTGGGCAAGGTTGATTGATCAATGAGTAAGTGCGAGCATATATTGAGAGTTGGGCACTGATTTTGTGTAGTATTCCCAATCACTGATTTTTTGTTTTCTTAGTTATTTGGCTCACACCTTCCATCAAACAAATTTGTAAACAATATGGTGTACAACATTCCTTCCACTTTTGATATTTATGTATTTCTTGGTTAAAACATTTAAACAAACAACACAAGTTCTCAAATAGAATAACAATTTCACTGCTGTCTTAATTCATGTAGGAATTAGCTCATTTAACAAGATATTTGAAGGAACATTCAGCAGGTAGTTTCACCACCTTGGGATGTCGAGATTGGATCTACGAGGGGAGACTTTAGTGATTAGAATTCTACAAAACAATGGGTGGATGATAGTGATTAGGTGCTATGTTGAAATTGGGTCTTATAGTTCATCACATGAAACCTTTTTCCATGACATGTTGGAATGTATCAACTTAGTGCAATTAATTTTTTTTTATGCTTTAATAATATAATTTGTAATCCCGTGCTGTAAATTCATGTGTGTCCCTATTAAACTATCTTGAAATTTGAACTCTTGACCATTTAAGAGATGTTTGTTGAGAAGACTTCTCAAAAATGATATATAAACCTCAATACATATTAAATAGTGTTTCAAGATGTCATAAAAATATTTAGATATGCACCTTGGGATTTTTATATCTCCATCAATGTGAATTGGGTTTAAGGTAACTCAATGTTTATTGTAGTATTTAAGAGTTCATAAACCTTGAAGTTCATCCCTCAAGATTTTTTATCCTTTTGATAAGTATAATTCATGGACATATATTAGTTTATTTAATATAGTTATTTTTGCATGGTAATAATTATCAATTGTATTAAATGAAATAGGGATTGTAGTGATATCATATTACTTGTTACAAAATGATTTACTCTTTCCTTTAGACCACTCATCCTCTAACCCCACTTCATATGGAGATCCCACTTCATATAGTTGAGGGGATAATGCTTCTTCCTTTTAAGTGCCTATGAATTGTTTTATAACTTGATTGCTGAGAAAAATACATAGCTAAACATTGAAAGTACATAGCTAAACCTTGTTTGGAACTCCCATTGTGTAGTTGTATTTGGAAAGTGAGGATTAAGATCACATTGTTTTGTTTTGGTTCGCTTTTCTTTCCAAATCTACTTTTTGGATTTCTTCCTCTTGTAAGTAGTGGAAAATTGAGTTGCTTCCTTACAATGTCAACCTAAGTTGGAGTCACATTTGCTTCCTCCTTTATTTTTTGCTTCCTAAATTAGCGGGGCATCCTCATCAACGAATTCTTGATCCTTCTCATCCTTCCCTCTCAAATCCTTTTCTTCTTCTCATGCACAATTTGCTCATTTTCCCTCTAGTATCTCCCCTTCTTCATTTTTTGTTGTTTGTCCTCACTTATGACCTCAAAGCCTTTTGCTTCTTCATGCATGTCTTTCCCATTCTCCTCCTCCAAATTCTCATCTTCATTTTTTCTCGTTGTTTGTCCTCTAGTACCTTAAAGCACCTTTTGGGTGGCAATTAGGCATGGTTTTTAAGAAGGCTGGAGTGGGGATAACTACTTTATTTGTTTACTCTTTGCATGGGTGGTTCCTTTCCCACTAAGTCAATGGAAGCGTTGCCCCTTTTTGCAATCTTTAGCAAAATGTACATATTCATGGCACTTGTTGCATTTGAACAAGAGTTCTTCGCAATCCAATTCTTGGAGGTAATACCAGTTGTTCAAATTCAACTATATTTCACCAGGTCATGATCCTTTCTCTACATCCACTTCTTTACATATTTGCTTGCATGCATACTCAATTGCCTTTGGTGTCACTTTACTGATGTATTTTTCATAATTGGTCCCTATTACCTAGAAATTTGAGTTGTCCCAAAAGATGTATGGTGAATGCATGAGACAAATCCATACTAGTATCGCTTTTGGAACATCCTCTTTAGAGTTGAAATCTAACTTCCAATGGTTCAAATAAAACCTTTGGGGAGCATAAAATATGGACCATTTCTAGCATCATGCCATGATCTTCCTTTAACTAAAACAAAAAGACGATGTTACTATGATCACAAAGGAAAAAGGTCAATGTACCTCGTTTTAAGGGAGCCCAGTCTTCTCTCAACCAAAATTTGATTACCCTGTTGTTTGTCCATTGCCCCATGACTTCCTAGATCAATAGCCTTTTCTACAAAGTGGAGGCTTTTCTCCTGGGAGAGATTCAATTGTAATTCAAATTTCTGGAACCACTACTAACTTCAACCTAACAAATATCACTTTGCCAATTCGACCCTATTTCCCTTGCTTCATTGCCTAAACGACTAGGGTTGAAAATTTGCAACTTCACTCTCAAAGTCACTTGTTCCTTCATTTGCAGCCATGGCAATTGTTGCTTACTCGATATGATTTTGTGTGATCAGTTTCTCTTGTGACAATCACCTTAAGATTTTGGCGTAGGCTAAGGTCCAAACGAAATGGCTAAAAACATGGTTAAAAACAAAATGTACATATTCATGGCACTTGTTGCATTTGAACAAGAGTTATTCGTAATCCAATTCTTGGAGGTAATACTAGTTGTTCAAATTCAACTATATTGCACCAGGTGATGATCCTTTCTCTACATCCACTTCTTCACATATTTGCTTGCATGTATACTCACTTGCCTTTGGTGTCACTTTACTGATGTATTTTTCATCATTGGTCCCTATTACCTAGAAATTTGAGTTGTCCCAAAAGATGTGTGGTGAATGCATGAGACAAATCCATACTAGTATCGCTTTGGGAACATCCTCTT
>SNQJ01S0150100.1:0-19312 GCA_010110895.2 Picea sitchensis | reverse complement strand
CAAAGTATTTGAAAAATTAGAAGGTATAACACTCATAGAATGAATATAAAGGACACAACATATGCAAACCATGGTTTAAATCCCTTGTTGAAGGGAAGCGGAGCTGGGAAGTACAGAAGAAGCCACAACAACCATTGATCTGGCTGCAAGGATAGATTTGGGCCATTGGATCGTACCCAAAAGGAGCTAGGCCTCTGAGAGTTTGGAGCTTTGGGACTCTAGATTTTTTTGGGTGATAGACCTCACGAGTTACAACCACCAAAGGTTTAGACCTATGAAGTCACCTGGTTAATAAATATTAGTAATTACATTAAGTTGTAATTAACGTAATAGAAATGGTTTTGCTTTGGAACTCCGATACTTCAGAGGTCGAAGAGGAGAATGAGTTAGGAGTGTAGCCTCTAGAGCTTGAAAAAGTTCCATAGGACCAGGACCATGGAACCCTTCACTACACTAAAAAAGGAGATAATTTATTCGAGGCTCCAGGAGTCCAGAGCTCTGGTGTGAATGAACATTGTAATGTCCTAAATGCACTAAAGATAACTTGTCGGACTAGTAACTTGACAATTGACCGACAGTTGTTGGTCATTTACCCATTATCATGGGATTCATCCCCTTGTTAAACCCTGATACACTTTTCGGTCGTGAAGTAACATGAGTCGTAAATCTAAGGATATTCAGGATCTCCCATGACCATTGGATCTACGTCATGGTCATTCTGACATTGACCACTCCGGGAGAAAATGGGTGTTAAACAGGCTGAACCCCCGAATGTCAAACTCATGAAGTGATGAGGACGATATATTTGAGGATATTCAGGATCTCCCCGGACCATTAGATCTACATCGTGGTCAGTCTGACGTTGACCACTCCAGGAGAAAAAGGGTGTTAAACAGGAAAACCCCCTAAATGTCGAAGTCAAGAAGTGACGAGGACTATCGATTTGAGGATACTTTAATATCTCTCTTTAATCGTTGGATCTAGACCATGGTCAATCCGGTGGTGGCCACTTTGGGAGTAAAAAGGAAACTAAACAAAAAAAACTCCCAAACGTTGAAGTCATGAAGTGATGAAGGCCGTAGATCTAAGGATCCATGTGGACCTATCTCGCCATTAGATAGAGGATATTGGAAGGCTGGTTGGAGGGATTTCAAGACTTTGGAGCTATGGGAAATTCTACTTGTAGGAGAAGCCGGATGTTCCCAAAGACTCTCATACCGGAGTGACGTAGCATGATGACGTCACCTAGGGTGACATGGACCCATATTATGCATGTCACATGTCATCACAATTCATGTTTTTCACAGAACTTATGTTCCAAATGGAACTTGACATGTGTCACCCATCGATTGGGACATGTGCCATCTCCATATTTTTCCACATGTCACCCCCTGGTGCATAGTTGCTTGACCTAATGGCTAATGGGACCCTGAGAGTTTGGGAGTTTGGAACTCCAGGAGGCTTAGGGTGTTAGAAAATATGCTCCAATAGGACCTAAGGCCGTAGCTACGTGGTAGGACCTCAATGCTTCAGGATATTTGGGATACTGAGACACTATGGTTAAATTGGTCAAAGACCTTAATCCATCGGTTCCTATCTTGTCATTCAATGCGCAACCACATGTAAGTGTGGACCCTATGGGAGTCCAAGACTCCGGAACTATAGGACGTTGGAGAAATAGAAAAAATAAGTAAAAAGGCACAAAGGACCGGACCAATCTCACACTTACCCATGTTATGATGTTTTAAACATAATAAATTAAATGAGTGGGACCCTCTCCAGAACTTCGACGTTCAGGAGAATTGGGTTTATTCAAAAATTCACGATGAGGAACTTTCTCCGAAGTTCGAAGACTTAGGTGTTAACTAATATTAATAACCCTAAGTGCCCTTGGAGATTTAGTAAGTAGTGGGATTTCTCTATGTTAATGATCAATTAACTTAGTAGGCCTATAGGATCTAGAAAAATGCCAACTCCTAGTTGGGAGAGTCTTCATATACTATGATGATGTGGAGTGTCGGGTGACAGGGAGCCACGTGGCTGCGAGAGACTCTAGTCAATGAAGGCTTAAATAACTTTGAAGGGCCATAACTTAAAATCCATAATGCATAACTGGACAAATTTATAGTCGTTAGAAAACCCTTGTCGAACCGAAGACAATGGGACCCTTGTTATAGGTATTTGAGGTGACTGAGAAAAGTGAAATTTTGATGCCCCATCCTTTAAAAAGGTACTTTAGGGGTCAGGTGTGTGACACTCAAGGAAACATAGAAGAAAATGACAAATTTTATGAACAAATGATAGAACTTTGTCCTGACATGGACTTTCTAGTTAAGTTTTTCCAACAAAGAGAAGAAGAGTATGACACAATCCTCGAGAATTATGAGGAAAGTCCTACCCTAAATTCAGTTTGGGAAGTGGCCATTGCATACTTTGGAACAAGACAATTATATGACAATGTGACTGAGAAGTATGAGTACCAGGAAAAATTTCCAAATGACAATGAACCTCTCTCCATGGCCAAGGAAGTCTACAAAATCATTAGAGATCAAGATCAAGATGGTGAATTCTATGATCCTATATACAACATTGAAGGCATCTCTTAGATAAAGGATACATAAAGCATTTCTTCAGAGGATCTATTTTTACATTCAGATGAGACATTTGATGAATATGAAGTGCTCATATCTAACCTTCCATTTGATGAAGACATCCAGGCCTTTGTTCCTCCTCCACATCAAGAAGAGAACATGGTGCGTCGTAATCCTTTTGAAGATATTGATGACACTTTATTCCATGATTTTGGAAATGAAGAAGCAATGAGTCTCAATAATGAAGAAATTGAAGCCTCCCTAGCCTATGTACTTCTTGCACATGAAGACAAAGATATTTTAATTTCTAGTCATGTTGATGGTCTTATGGAAGAACCTTTGTATATGGTTGATGATCATATAGACACTTTCATACAGACTGGCAAACATAGCTGGGATTTTGGTCATTTCATTTTTGATAGAGACCCGATTTACGATATTGAGGGTAGCCATCAAGAAAGGGGGTTTGAGTTGTCGTCTTCATGGGATTAATTTTCATGCATGCATGATTCATATGTTTGGTGGCCCGATGATAACATGATTACAGATTTATTCGAGGATGACCGGTTGCAACATTTTTAGGATGATTTTCAATCATTCCTTGTGAGATGTGATGCAAAWTTTTTCTGTGAAGTTTTTCAACCATCATGCTCAGAATTTGATAGGCACGTGGTCATGGCCAGCCTAGGGCACTTAGAGGTTCACACTTCCATACATAAGTAATTTCATATTGAGACTTTTGGTGGGATTTATAGATGAAGGGGSCACATTTTTGTTTCTCTAGACGTGAGGTTTTCCCTTATTGCATATCTTCTTCTCTGGGAAGCCATGCCATCTTCTTCTGATCTCTCATATCCTCTTAGTCTTCAATAAATAATGGATCTTTGTGCATGAATGAATATGAAACATCATCTATATATGATAGTCCTTTTCATAGATGGGTTGATTGAGCATGTGGATATCACTTCAAGCATGATTCCTTGGATGATCAGAGTTGCATATATTCTTTCCAACATGATTTCCTCCCTCCCACCCATATCCATGAGTTTCATTTCATTTCATGATTATATATACATTTATTATCATGATCATTACGTGCTTGAATTATCTTTGTTGTTTTACATAATTAAGAACAAGGGGGGATACTTTGATGAGATGATCAATTGGTTTCACTGGTTGTATGGCTTCACCTGACATCTCTCATCGCTTGATCTTCAGGGCCCCAAGGCCCCAAGTAAGTACTTAGGTCATATTTATTTCCTTGCATTTTCATATTGATTTCTCATATTAGTTTATATTCACTTCATATTTTGTTTTCCTCTACTTGCATATTGATTTCATGCTTAGTTTAGAATTTTTTGAAAAAATGATAAAATTTTCTTTTATAGATTTAGTTTCATTTTTGGATTTTGATATATATGGACGAAGGGTAATATGACCACCCTAGATTTGATGGTTTTTGTTTTAGTGTAGGAACAAGTCTACCAGGATATGTTTCATTTCTCATGCACTCTACAACGAGCATATGTCCCCAAGTAGGTGCCAAATGTTATCGTCATTTTGTGGGATAACTAAGGAGATCATGTATGGAGGCCATTAGGTTGCAGATATGGAGTGGAAAGAGACTACATGACCAATAGTGTCCACTTGTACATATAGAAGCTTGCTCTATTACCACACTATGATCCATTGTCAGTGTATCCACCACACCAACTAGCTTCTGGAAGGTAGAAAGGTCTTGCTCCATGCAGTACAAGTCAGGTATTGGGGCCGAAAATCACCCTGATATTTAAGGCATTTGAACATGTTGTATTTAAGCTAATTTTGATTATAGAAATGTCTTCTTGGACATTATTTCGTTGACCCTGTTTCACCTTGGTGAGTGTCATAGATTTCCTAGTAAGTTGCCAACATTTGGGAAATTTTTGTGACTACGGGTCCCTTGAGGGGTTATCATACCATTCCCAACCCTACTTACCATTTTCCACTCATTACACTCCCATCATATTTACCTCTTCTAGGCCCTTTGAATTTAGTGACCCAAGAAGGGCATGTACCTCATTTCATGGGAAGAAGGGGTTGAAGGCCCAGAGGGATTGTTGTTGGCTAAAAATATAAAATCCTAGATATTAATCTTCTAGACTTCACCCAGGAATTCCCGAGAAAGAAATGAAATGATTCTCTTTAAGAAAAGGGGGAACCACAAGAATAATAATGAATGCTTAGGGGGTTAGTTGGAGGATAAGAGGTCTCATCATGAGAAACCTGTCATGATCATAGGTATTTAGCAGTATKMCATTATCATCATCTGGTCACCAAGCCAAAGTAATGGCTCTCAATTACACAACTGAGAGAAAGGGGGTCTCATCATGAGCCAAACTTCTCATTTMCACAAGGTATTTGTGAGTGACACTGTCATTTTATGGACACCACACCATGAMAATGGAATTCAATGTGTTCCTTAAAACATGAAAGAAACTACGAATGGTAAGAAGAYGGGTTTGGAAAAAGTGCATTGCAAACGAAGGTGCCACACACCGTCTATAAAGGCACCCATAAATGAGATAATATGAGTCCTTGTATGCCATGAAACTCAATGACCTATGAATTCTAAATMTATTCCACCTCATAGTCCATTACATAACCTTGAAAGGACATCCTTTGGAGCATCCCCTACTTGAGGGTTTTAGTCTACCCAATAGGATCTTTATGACACCCCTCCCATACTTAAACTTAGTCAATTGTATAGGGTTTTGAGCATTTGTTTAATTTGATGAGGTAGTTTTTATGCACATGATTAGGTTCCTTTATTATTATACGTGGTTTACACTTTTCATTATATCTTTGACTTAAGATATTTGGAGGGAGTACCCTTTTGTTTTGCAGGACCTTGCTTGGTGGCCAGTTTTGGGAGAACAAGCTTAGCTTGGGGTTCCATGGGGTAAGGATCCCAGAGGTTGGATGTGGTAGGATTGCATATCAGATCATAGAGATATTCCTTTGGAGGATTACTTGACATCATGGAGGATATCATCTATCCCCTAGCACCCAAACGATTTTCCTAGGAGAGGAAAAACATCATTGTTTGAGGGATGACGTCATGCATGAGGGGGTTTGATGGTGATGGAGTGATTTCACATTGACACTTGGTATATTTACACCGTATGAGGCATGGAGAAGGATTATAACATGATAAGGAGGCTCAAAGAGCCCCAACATGACTTGGTCAAGTGCCAAAACGTCCCCTAAAGAGGTGACATCACCTTGTTCTAGGGTTTCTTTTGTGTAAAAGTGAATTTTAAGATGAATTGTTTAATATTTATTTATTTCAAGGGGTAATATAAGGGTTTTTGAACCCCTTATATTATGTTTTAACCTTGATAAGTGGACAAACTATGTGATAGACATTTTGTATAAATAAAGATCATGAAATCTCATTTTGAATCATAACTCTCCCATTGTGAAGAGCTAAGGACTGAAATTTTCGCTACCCTTGAGGGTTTTTGTTATCTTGTGATATGCTATGGGTTTTATTTGGTTATGGAGTTGATGATGATGATGTGCTATCTCTTGGAGGTCATTTTCTTTCTATTGTGGTGGTTTATGTTGGCATATTATGGTTTATCTTGTTGCTATTGGATTGGTAAGGATTTTTACTTATTGCTATCATTTGTAATTAAAGATCAAGATTTATTTTTATAAGGATAGGTAGGGAGTGTAAGTGCATACACCCCTACTTTATCTCCATCATAATTTTAAGCATAGAATTCTTGTTTGCAAGGGTTTGCTAAGGATGTATAAGGGCATACACCCCTTAGCTTTAAACCCTAGCTAGGTTACTTGCCTTGGGGAATAAGAGGATTTATACCCCCAATGAGGTAGTATCTCTAGCTCTTTTCTTTTGACCCCATTAANTGTTGCTATTGGATTTGTAAGGATTTTTACTTATTGCTATCATTTGTAATTAAAGATCAAGATTTATTTTTATAAGGATAGGTAGGGAGTGTAAGTGCATACACCCCTACTTTATCTCCATCATAATTTTAAGCATAGAATTCGTGTTTGCAAGGGTTTGCTAAGGATGTATAAGGGCATACACCCCTTAGCTTTAAACCCTAGCTAGGTTACTTGCCTTGGGGAATAAGAGGATTTATACCCCCAATGAGGTAGTATCTCTAGCTCTTTTCTTTTGACCCCATTAAACCATAATCAAAGGCACTAGTCGTTGCATTGGAGAAATTAACCATTGCATTGGTAAATGTGAAAAGTTGAAGTTTTGAAGTTCTCTCACTTGGACATTGTTCCTTGAGCCCTAGGTTATATTGTCTCATTGAGGAATCCTATTTCAGCCACTATAACTTGCTTCTGTTACAAAAATAACATACAACCATTAGGGCTATATAAATATAACCATATAACCCTAGATAACTCCTATACTAACCCTAGGAATTGGCTAAAATTTTTCCTTAAGAAACTACTAACCCTAGCACACGTTTTGAGCTAGTTGGAAGTAATCTTCATTGGCTGATTTTTTTGTTATAAGTCTTGGCTTGCTACAGCCATAAGGCTGATAAATATCTTTGCAGTAACCTTTTTGTTCCAGCCTTTCTTTTATGCTAAAGTCTTACTCTATCATTGTTGAGTTGAACTATTCTTTACTAGCTTGTCTCTTGCTTATTCAATTGGAATTTTAGCACTTATTTTGCAGCCCCGATTATATTTTATATGCTGATATATATCACTGATTATTGCTGCAATTAGGGACAACAATATTAACTTGCTTTTCTATATAAAAATTTATATCATGTACTTGGTTTTACTTGTGTATCGGGCATGTATTCACTCTTGGCAGGTCACTCAAAGCATTAACAACGCTCTAGAGTCATTTCCAAGTTCCCTTTTCCATCTATAAACTTTCCCTTTAGGGGCCTCCATCCATACGTCTCATTTTCCATCTCAATTACCCATAGGGTCACCGAGATTCCCCCCTTGAGGTGACCACCTCCCCTCTAAAGTGAAGGGATCACCTGCCTAAGGTGACAGTGGGTAGGTTCTCTCTTATTTGTCACCATTTTGTGGTTCGTGTTGGGATTTTCCCAACCTACAACTTGTGCGATAACATTTTGGCACCGTTACCATGGAGGATTTTGAATCCTCTTCTAAACACTAATGACACTTTAGCAAGATTTGATCCCAAATCCTTTACCCTTATCTTTCCTGATGAATCCATTGAAGAACGTTCCCTTTCCAACTTTCTTTTTGATATCTCTTTGAGACTCATTTGGTGACTCCACCTTCCCATAATCCACTTTTTCCTTTTTTCCTCTTTCCCTCCTTTGATGAGCCTTTAGCTCATCTAACAACTCCATTGAGGTATTACCCTAAGTAATGGAAGCATGGCTCTGTGGAATTTTCATGAAGCATACAAGGCCTTGTATCTCAATACTATTGACAAATATCCAAACAAGTGCTCAATAAACCAATTCAATGTCCTCCCAAATTTCAATGGTAATCCATTGTCAGTCGTAGCACACATTGTTGGGTTTATGAGATGCATTTACTATTTGAATGTACTACATGAATATGTATGCCTACGATTGTTCCTGCTATTCTTGGAAAATGAACATCAAGCATTCTTGCAAGACAATAAGTATATCTTCTTTGACGATCCTCATCAGAGAGTTCCTTAAATGTTGGGGACCAGAAGCTCAAAGTCTTGAAGATATAATTCAGGACATGGAGGATAATTTTTTGAGAGAAGGTTTTGACCTTGATCCTATTGAAGGCTTGAGAGAAACAATTCTTCCAAAGTTTGTTGAAACAAAAATTTAAAGACAAGAAGTTGACAAGAGAAATGAGGAAAGTTTTGATTGCCTCAAGGAAAACACAAAAGAAGATGACAAATTTTGTGAAAAAATGATAAAACTTTGTCCTGACAAGAAATTTATGGTTAATTTTTGTCAATAGACCAAAAAAGAGTATGACGCCATCCTCGAAAATTATGAGGAAAGGCCTACCTTAAATTTAGCTTGGGAAGTGGCCATTTCATATTTTGGAACAAAATATTTATACAACGATGTGACCGAGAAGTATGAGTACTATGAAAAATTCCCAAATGACGATGAAACTCTCTTCATGGCCAAGGAAGTATACATACGGTGAATTATCTGATCCTATATATGACATCGAAGGCACTTCTCAGATAAAGGATACATAAATCATTTCTTCAAAGTATTTATTTTACATCCAGACGAGACATTTGATGAAGTTGAAGTGCTGATATCTCACCTTCCATTTGATGAAGACATCCAGGCCTTTGTTCCTCCTACACATCAATAAGAGAACATGGTGAGTTTTAATCCTTTTGAAGATATTGATGACACTTTATTCCATGACCTTGGAAATGAAGAAGCAATCAGTCTCGATAATGAAGAAATTGAAGATCCAGTTGAAGCCTCCCTAGCCTCTGTCCTTCCTGCACATGAAGACAAATATATGTTCATTTTCAGTCATGTCGATGGTCTTATGGAAGAACCTTTGGATATGGTTGATGAGAATATAGACACTTTCCTATAGATTGATAGACGCGGGTGGGATTTTGGTCATCTCATTTTTTATAGAGACCCCATTTACGATATTGAGGGTAGCCCTCAAGAAAGGGTGTTTGAGTTGTCGTATTCATGGGATTAATTTTCATGCATGCATGATTCATATGTTTGGCATCCTGATGATGATATGTTTACATATTTATTTGAGGATGACTATTTGCAACATTTTCAGGATGATTTTCAATCATTCCTTGTGATATGTGATGCATATTTGTTCTATGAATTTTTTCAGCCACCATGCTCAAACTTTGATAGACATTCGTTCATGGCCAGCCCGGGGCACTTTGAGGTCCAAAATTCCAAACAAAAGTAATTTCATATTGAGACTTTTGTTAGGAATTCCCAGATGAATATACCACATTTTTCTTTCTCTAGACATGAGGTTGTCCCTTACAACATATCTTCTTCTCTTGGAATCCATGCAGTCTTCTTCCGATCTCTCATATCCTCTCAATATTCAACAAAAAACAGATATTTTTGCATGAATGAATATGAACCTTCATATATATATGATATTCCTTTTCAGATATGGGTTTATCGAGCCTATGGTTATCACATTAGGCATGATTCCTTGGATGATTGAAGTTATAGATATTATTTCCTGTAGGATTTCCTCCCTCCCACCCATCTCCATGAGTTTCATTTCACAATTGATTATATATACATTTATGATCACGATCATTACGTGCTTGACTTATCATTGTTTGTTTACATAACTAAGCATAGGGGGGATACTTTGATGAGATGATCAACTGGTTGCACTGGTTGTATGAATTCACCTGACATCTCCTATCACTTGATCTTCAGGGCCCCAAGGCCCTAGGTAAGTAGGTAGGTAATCTTGTTTTCCTTTAATTTTCATATTGATTTCTCATATTAGTTTATATGCATTTCATATTTTTTTTTCTCTACTTTCATATTGATTTCATGCTTAGTTTAGAATTTTTTGATAAAATGCTGAAATTTTATTTTCTAGATTTAGTTTCATTTTTGAATTTTGATATATATGGATGAAAGGTGATATGAAAACCCTATATTTGAAGGTTTTTGTTTCAATGTAGGAACATGTATACCAAAATATTTTTCATTTCTCATGCACTCTACCACGAGCATATGTCCCCAAGTAGGAGCCAAATATTATACACATTTTATGGAATAACTAAGGAGATCATGTCTCAAGGCCGTTAGGTTGCATATATTGAGTGTTGAGAGACTACATGAACAAAAATGTCCACTCTCACATATGGAAGCCCGCTCTATCACCACACTCTGATCCATTGTTAGTGCATCCACCACACTAGCTATATTCTGGAAGGTATAAAGGTCTTACTCCATGCGGTACAAGTCAGGTATTGTGGTAGGTAATCACCCTAATATTTAAGGAATTTGAACATGTTGTATTTAAGCTACTTTTGATTATAGAAACACCTTATTGGACATTATTCCTTTGACCCTGTTTCACCTTTGTGAGTGTCATATATTTCCTATTAAGTGGCCAATATTTGGTAAAGGTTTGTTTCTGGGGGTCCCTCGAGGGGTTATTGTACCATTCACAACCATACTTACCACTTTCCTCTCATTACACTCCCATCATATTTTCCTCTTCTAGGCCCTTTGACTTTAGTGACCCAAGAAGGGAATGTACCTCATTTCATGGGAAGAAGGGGTTGAAGGACCATTAGGATTGTTGTTGGATAAAAATACAAAATCCTAGATATTAACCTTCCAGATGCTTTGGCCATGGATCTTCAAGAAAGCATTGAAATGATTCTCTGTAAGAAAAGGAAGACACACAAGAATAATAATGAATGCGTATGGGTTTAGTTAGAATATAGGAGGGCTCATCACGAGCCGAACAATAATGATCATAGGTATTTATAAATATGACATTACCATCATCTGGTCACCAAGCCAGGGTAATGGATCTCAGTTACACAAATGAGAGAAAGGGGGTCTCATCACGAGAAAACCTTCTCATTTTCACAAGGTATTTTTGAGTGACACTTTCATTGTCTGGACACCACACCAGGATAGTGGCATTCAATTTGTTCCTTAAAACATGAAAGTAACAATGAATGAAAAGAAGACAGGCTTGGAAAAAGTGCATTGCAAACGAAGGTGCCACACACTCTCTACAAAGGAACCCATAAATGAGATAATACGAGCCCTTGTATGCCATGAAACTCAACGACCTATAAAGTCTAAACCCATTCCACCTCATCATCCACTACATAACCTTGAAAGGCCATCCTTGGGAGCATCCCCTACTTGATGGTTTTGGTCTATCCAATAGGATATTTATGACACCCCTCCCATACTTAAACTTTGTCAATTGTAAATGGTTTTGAGCATTTGTTTAATTTGATGAGGTAGTTTTTATGCACATGCTTATGTGCCTTTCTTATTAGAAGTGGTTTATAGTTGTCATGATATTTTTGGCTTGAGATCTTTGGAGGGCGTACCCTTCTATTTTGTAGGACCTTGCGTGGTGGCCAGTTTTGGGAGAACAAGCCTAGCTTGGGCTTCCATGGGGAAAGGATCCCACATGTTGGATGTGGTAAGACCGCATACCATATCACAAAGATATATATTTGGAGGATTACTTGACATCATGGAGGATCTTATCCATCCCCTAGCACCCAAACGGTTTTCCTAAGAGAGGAAAAACGTCATTGTTTGAGGAATGATGTCATGCATGAGGGGGTTTGTTGGTGATATAGTGATTGCACATTGCCACTTGGCATATTTACACCGAATGATGCATAGAGAAGGATTAGCACATGATGATGAGGCTCAAAGAGCCCCAATGACTTCCACATCTTTTCCAATGACTTGCTCAAGTGCCAAAATTTCCCCTAAAGGGGTGACATCACCTTTTTCTAGGGTTTCTTTTGTGTAAAAGTGAATTTTAAGATGAATTGGTTAATATTATTTTGTCACAAGTGGTAATATAAGGGTTTTTGACCCCTTATCTTATGTTTTACCCTTTCTAAGTGGAAAAACTATGTGATAGACATTTTGTATAAATAGAGATCATGAAATCTCATTTTGAATCATAACTCTCCCATTATGAAGAGCTAAGGACTGGAATTTTCACTATCCTTGACGGTTTTTGCTATCTTGTGCTATGATATGGTTTTTATTTTATTATGGAGTTGATGATGATGATGTGCTATCTCTTGGAGGTCATTTTCTTGCTATTGTGGTGTTTTATCTTGGCATCTTATGGTTTATCTTATTGTTATTGGATTGGTAAGGCTTTTTACTTGTTGCTATAATTTATAATTCAAGCTCAAAGATGATTTTTCTAAGGCTAGGTAGGGAGTATAAGTGCATAAACCCCTACTTTAGCTCCACCATAATTTTAAGCATATAATTCTTGTTTGCAAGGGTTTGGTAAGGAACTATAAGGGCATACACCCCTTATTTTTAAATCCTAGCTAGGTTACTTGCCTTGGGGAATAAGAGGATTTATAACCCCAATGAGGTAATATCTCTATCTCTTTTCTTTTGACCCCATTAACCCATAATCAAAAGAACCAGTCATTGCATTGGAGAAATAAAACGTTGCATTGTAAACGTGAAAAGTTGAAGTTTTGATGTTCTCTCACTTGGACATTGTTCCTTGAGCCCTAGGATATATTTCCTCATTGAGGCATTATATTTCACCTACTATAACTTGATGATGTTACAAAACTAACCTAAAACCATTAGGGATGCATAAATATAACCATCTAACCCTAGATAACTCCTAATCTAACCCTAGAAATTGGCTACAACTTTTCCCTAACACAACATTAACCCTAGCACACTTTTTGAGCTAGTTGGAAATAATTTTCATTTGATGATTTTTCTATTATAAGGATTGGATTGCTACAGCCCTAAGGCTGATAAATATCTCTACAGTAACCTTTTTGTTGCGGCCTTTCTTGTATGCTAAAGTCTTACTCTATCATTGTTGAGTTGAACTAGTCTTTACTTGCTTTTTCAATTGGACTTTTAGCACTTATTTTGTAGCCCCTATTATCTTTTATATTCTTACATATATCACTGATTTTTTCTGCAACTAGGGACAACAAGCTTAAATTTCTTGTCCATCTAACATATTATATCATATACTTGGTTTTCCTTGTGTCTCGGGCAAATATTCACTCTTGTCATGTCAGCCAAAGCATTAACAACCCTCTATACTCATTTCCAAGTTCCCTTTTCCATCTAGAAACTTGACGTTTAGGGTATCCCATCCATACATCTCATTTTCCATCTCAATTCCCCATAGGGTCATTGAGAATCCCCCCTTGAGGTGACCACCTCACCTCTAAAGTGACAAGAACACCTACCTAACATGATAGTGGGTAGGTTCTCTCTTAGTTGTCGCCATTTTGTGGTTCAGGTTGGGCTTTTCCCAACTTACAACTTCTACGATAACACCACTGAAGAATTTATTTATGGAATTGTTCTTCAGAAATATGAACACAATAATGAATAGCCAATAAATTACTTGAGTCAAAGTCCATCTGATGATGAATTCAAGTACATTTTAATTGAAAAACACACATGTTCTCTTGTTAAAGATATGGAAAAAATTTGTCATTTTATTCTAGGCAAGCATACTCAGGTAAAAGTCTCTTTACCTGTAGTAAATTTTTTTCTTTTTCAAACATAGTTATTTGGAAATCTTGCACATTGGTTTGCCAAAATTCAAGAACATGATTTCATGATCACAACTTCCAATACAATCAAGGGACTTGATCTAGACATACACCTATCTTAGCATCCCGAACTGGGATATTCTTCTGAAAATAATGAAGATGCATTGTCTGCTCTATTTCTCATTGAATATGGTAATCTTGATCTAACAACACATCCCTGATATCGAGACATAATTTATTATTTACAATATGAGAGATCTACCAATAATATTGAGCATCGTGAACAAAGAAGAACTCGACTTGAGGCCTCGAAATATCTAATCTTGAATAATTCACTCTTCCATAGGACTGCTGACGAACTATTGTTACATTGTGTCGATCATATAACAACCCAAATGATTTTGAAAGAAATTCACGGATTAGTAGATTTCAACATTCATATTGGTGGACACTTTGCTTCCAAAGCCACTGCTCACAAAATTGTAAGAACTAATTACTATTGGATGATCCATATTGGATAATTATATTGTTTATCATCTATCTCGATCCTTTTAGAGTGGAAAAAATTGGAGGAATAAGCTTGCAGGGCCATTTTAGTGGTAGGTCCCAGTTTGGAAAATTGGGTTATGTAACCTTCTAGGGATATTTTTAGGCATCAAATGACATTTTTGGGTTTAAAAATTTCCCAGCACAAAATGGACCCCATGACACTATTATACACATCGATACCCTTCGAACGATGCAAAAATCGTGTTAATCAAAGCTCGTATGAAAAAGTTATGCCTCTCGCAAGTTGACCTACCGTGTTGACCACCATGGTATGAGAGGATGCCACTCCAGCCCCTGTTACTCATGTATATGGGGCTAGACACATATGTAATTTCAAAAATATTATAGAATTTCCAAAACCCTATCACAATTGAGGGTTGAGGAAGTAAAAAACCTACCACTAGATGGCTATCAGGCTATGTTAAATACTGAGCCACTAGGAGGAGAATGGGTTCCATTCTATACTATTGTATTTTGTTCCATAGCTGAGAAGAGCAACTGGGAGTGGAAAATTAGAGAGCATAAAAGAGGGAGTTAATGTTCTGTAGCATCCCAACATGCCATAAGTTTTAGGTAACTCCATAAAGAGTGCCTTCTCCTTTGTACTTGCATTATTTCCATACTAGATAAAAGAGAGCAGAGCAACCTCACCTTCTAGCTAGTTTTTCTCATGTAAGGGTTTCCTAGATAAAATATTTATGTGTTTTTTTGGATGGTGTGTAATTGTATTTTATTTTTCTCTATTTTCCACATTTTATCTATTTCATGCATAAGCAGAAAAAAAATAACTAAATATTATGGAATCTAAAGTAATTTAACCTTCATAATCTAGATTTCATCTTTAATTATCAGATCTGTTGTGATGAAATTTTCTAGAGGAATATCCACGACAGTTTATAGATCATTGTCATTCTATATTTAGGGATTGATACAAGTTTGTAAAATCTTGTGTTAAATGTCAAAAGTCTTCATGTGGGGAAAATTTCTCTGCTATTCCTTTACAACTAGTCTTACCTGATTTTTCTTTCTCTAAATGGGGATTAGACTTCATTGGACCAATTAATGCTTCATCTTCTACAAGTCATATTTTTATCTTAATTGCAATAGACTATTTTAGGAAGTAGACTGATCCAATTCCTCTTAAGCATGCACAAGATGAACAAATTATCTCCTTTTTAGAAATGAATATCTTATCTCGTTTTGGTCTTCCAATTGAGATTATTTTTGATAATGGACCAACATTCATATATTGAAATTTACCCAATTTATTAATATATTTGGAGTGAAACATTTCACTTCATTGAAATATTTCCCTCAGGGAAATGGGCAAGTTGAATCAACAAATAAAAATCTGATTAAAATTCTCAAGAAGATCATTAACAACAAACCTCACCAGTGGCACACCTTATTGACCTATGCATTATGGGAAAATCGTACCACCACAAAAAAATGTACAAGCCATACCTATTTTTAGATATTATATGGACAAGAAGCTATAATTCCTATTGAACTTGAACTCACTTCTCTCACATTATCCTTGCAGGCATAAGAGTTAAAATCTATTGATATCCCTCAAAGATTACATCTTTGTTGGCTTTAGAAGAACAAAGAAGCTATGCTCTTTATAACCTTCAAAAATACATAAAACAATTAAAAAATATTTTTATAAGAGGGATAAATCAACTACTTTTATAGTTGGTGAAAAAGTACTTTTATGGGATTATGCACATGCCAAAAAATGTAAGAATTCAAAGTTTCGGAAATTATGGCTAGCTCCTTACATAATCACCTCTATTGTCRGGAAAAATTATTATTTACTTAAAGATGAAGGCGGTTGACTATTTTCCTATACATTAATGGTTCATATCTGAAACACTATGTTGAACCTGACTGATTTTTATTGATTATTTATGCAGTGTTTCTTGTATATATTTGATTTTGGTTTGTATAGTTTTTTGTTTTTCTCATTTACGCTTTGAATTTTTCTTTCTTTTCTTTACTTGAGTTTGATTTCGAAGATTTTAGTCAAGCAACTAGATTAGTCAAGTTACTTTACCTTTCATTGGTTTGCAAAAAATTTGATTCATTTAACTTGAAGATGAAGAATACAAACAACAAAAGATAAATGAATTATCTATCTTGTCTGCAATGCTATATGTTAAGTATTTGTCGAACCAACTAAATTACCTTGCTGCAATTTGATTGTTACAATTCTTCCTTATATTCTTCTTTCCCATTCTTCCCATCCATGAGTTTATTTACTATGATAATGCTTAACATTTTGATCAAAATCTTGTTGAATCATCATTTTCTAAGAAGAAGAGACAATCAACAAATTAAAAACTCAAAAGTTCAAAAAAATAAACCTAATATTTTGAGTGCTAGTCTATTGAAATAGACTACCTTGTGGAGTTGTCATTTGTTGACTTGTGATTCATCACCTACTATAGGATCTCACAAATAGTTGTGAAGATTATATATATATAAATTGTATTTGAAATGATGCCTCAACTGAAATTGATGTTATGCCTGAATGTTGAAAGAAATGTGATGCTAGGAACTAATGATTCAGGCATAACATCAATTTCAGTTGAGGCATCATTTCAAATACAATTTTAAGATTAATGGTTTAATGATTCCTAACATTCTTTGATATTTGATGAATGAAGATTCTCAAAACAATGAATGGTCTTAAAGGATGTATATAGATTAAAGGCTTATACAAAATACTTGTTTGCATTGCTAGAAAGAGTTTTGTATGAAAATTTTAAAAAAGGAAACAAACTATGATCGAAATGACATATGACAAGTTACAAATATACTATTTTCTCTTCTGAGTATTATGTTAGCATTGGGCTTGATATCAAAATTATTCATTTGCAAAAGGATATGATCCTTTCTTTTCCTATATGATTATATGAATAACGACTTAGAAGTTTAATGCACATACTTACCATGGCATTCAAGGGATATTAAGATTGAAATTTTAAGTGGCATAAATATTTTAAGGATTTATATGGGGTTTTTATTTTGGTTTTGGGATTAACATATATATGTTACAAAGAAATGAAAATGATATGGATACAATTTAAGGTTAATTATTATGTTAGACTTGAGATATTTGCATAGATATGTGCATTGCTATGGAATAAGTGGTTGTCATAGTTAATGTATGGAAAATGTATTAAGGTTGATATAATTTGGTTTGGCAATTGCATATTATATGGTTTGGATATAATTTTCCAATACTCATATGAATTTGACATAGTTTGAATATATGACATAGGGTCGAATATCAATGTATGAGATGGCCATGCATTCAAGTTGAGAGGATGTGAGCATTAATGTTGACAGACCCACACTTTACCACCTTTTTTGGGCTAGGGTTGTCATCATTTCATTTTGGTTTTTGATTGTGAAGAGGGAGCCACAAATCCTCTTGAGAAACCGATCTTTTTGTTCGTTGTTGTAATCGTCTCGGTCCCGAGAACTAGTATAAAATCAACCATTGGATAAGGTAAGTACTCGCCATATTCTAAGCATATTTTGCAAGTGATTTATTATTAACTGAATTAGTGTCATCTCTGGTTAGCTGGTAATGAGTGTCAAAGTCTTTCTCTTGTCTTTCGCTCATAAAAAGAGAAATTGTTGAAATATTTGATTATTGTAGAATGAAACTTGTGGGTTTCACTTGCAATATTGATTATGGTTTTTTATCCACTTCTATACACATTATTTCTCTCAGGTTTATATTACCTTTTTTCATTGTATGTATTCCTGGAATATGTTTTTATAAAAATGGAGTTATGAGAAAAATGGGTTAAACCCATCACTATTATTGTTAACACATGTAGAGTTTTGACCTGGGTTCAAACCCGAACTTGTTAATTGTTTGTTCACTATTGGAAATAATATTATGCACCCAACATTCATCTTACTCTCTGTTTAAAGAGTGATTTTTGGTATGAATGAATTCGTTGGCCTCATGTTGTCTCGACTAAGACCATTAAAATGCATGTTATTCAAGTTAAAGTTTTAGTTGGTTTTAATTACACAAACTTCACATTTTTCCCCTCATTGTTTTTATTATTTTTCATACATTATTACCCTATTATTCTAGTCATATTTCATTCGAGTCCCATTTTATTTCTCCCCTGTTTATGTAATTGAAAATATATGTTGAGAAAATATTTTAAAGAGTATTTATTTAAAATTTGTTGGCACTATTGCAAACTTGTATATGGTTTTCATGTTACTTCTAGGTCTTTTGATATTGCATGGACAAATTGATATTTTTTTTAAATGGGCATGGTAATTGTTGGCCCTTGACCAAGTTTTGGAGAACTTGGGTCACGTTTGACCAATTTTGGGACTTCGATAGGATGGTCAAAGGCAGAGCACAAGGTGAAGCAGAGATCGTGGGATCTCAACCCCTTCTTAGGACATTTTTTGGGTTTAGGGTTTATGTAACGGGTATGGGATGCTGGATCATTAGTTTACCCATGTTCAGACCCTTTTGTAATGTATAAATAGATATCTAGGTGATGTAAGAAGGTATTATTAAAGAGACCTAGTGAAGAGATCTAGTAGAACTGGCTTAGTACGAAGCTAGAGGCTTTGTGCATACTGTGTGTTAAGTACTTACAGATCTAAGTGCAAGTGATTGTAAGAAGCTTGTGTGAAGATTGTAAGAAGGATTTTTGGTTAAAACTAGCTCAGGGAAGGAGGATATGGAGAGGTGCAGACATATCTCCTGTCCTATGCGGAGTAGGTTCTTGTGGCTCTGTGCTTGTAGAAGATTGAGAGAAGACAATAAAGAAGAGAAGAGTTGGTGGACATAGACCCACACTGGGGTGAACCATGTATATCCTGTGTTGTGGTTGCTTTGTGAATTATGGTTGTTATGTTATTG
>SNQJ01S0150099.1:12983-25995 GCA_010110895.2 Picea sitchensis | reverse complement strand
GTAGGTTGTTAAAGATATGAGTTGATTTCATGAAGGCCCTTTATATTGTCATTCTTGCCTATAAAAATTTATTGAGACCCTTTTCTAATCTTCCACAAAATAAAGTAGATGGGATGCAACAAGAATGATAAGGTAAATATGTCATAAAAATAATCTTTATGCGAAGTTATTATATAAATAATCTTCTTTCACCCTTTACACCACATGATACTAAATATTTCGAGAAGATGCTTAGAAAAAAAACCAAATTTCCAGGTACCCAATCATAGCTAGATTGGATCAAAGAATAGTTAAATGAGGTCAAGATGTTAGGGATGGGTTTTTTGGCTTTATCTATAACATTGGGTTTTGGAAAATTGAAGTAATATAAAAGATGTTTAGGTAATCCATAATGTTTACCCAAAAAGTTTGATCTTCCAAAATTATTAAAAAATAATCATCATCAAAATGGTCATTCACTAGTTGCCCCACTTCATTCTCATGGAAGGGTATTCGTTAGACCCATTTTCTCTTCCATACATATAAGATATACTAATCCCAACCAATGAAACATATATATCCTTCACCAAAGAAGAACACGTTGTAATTAATTAAAAGAACCCAAAGTTTTTAGATTTTTTTTTATAATAAAAAGAGAGTTTATTCATTGATGATGAATGTGAGATGAAAATCTAAAACTTTAACCATTACCAAAATAAAAATTCATTCCATCCTAACATAATTTTTTTCCAAATTTATTTTTTAAAATAATGAATTGCCACAAATAAGGCAAAGCCATTACATACCCTTCTAAACTACAATGTACAGTAACATTTGAAATAATATAATAAATAAACCCCCCAAAAATATCATAAATAAACCCCAAAAAATAAAGATGTAACAACACCCACACACTAAGATATTAATAATCAATATTTATTCCTAGATTACCCTAAACTAGAAATCAAGGTATTACCAATAACCACACTTATAACTACACTAAGAATAACTTGTATAAGTGTATTACGAAATATTAGAAGCTTTCCACTACTTTAAAAATAAATAAATAAAGTGATGTTTTTAAACTGTGAGAAAAATATATATATGTCAAGACGATATCAAAATCTTTTTTTGGGTTTAATTGTAAAAAACCATAAAAAATTGTGATATTTTTAAATGAAAAATAAACCTAGGTCAAAACGGTATCAGAAACTATATATTTTAAGAGATGTATTGGCACGTCTTTTTCCTTAGCTGGTCACTTCCTTGTATCATTTATTTCTATTACAAAACACATTATTTGCATGTATTATTTATTTATTTATGTTTATAGAAGAAGATTCTCGACACATCGATTAGTAAAATGTTTCTAAACATATCAATGCATTATGTTGGGAGCATAAAAATGACACTAGGCATTGATTAAGCACTGGCATTTGTAACTTTTTAAATTTTAGTCAGGAGGCATCCATTGAAATGGAATCAAATATTTTGGCATAAGAAAGGTTAAAAACAAGATATTAAAGAGATAAAAAGAAGGAGAAATAAGATGTTCCATCTTCCTCTCATTCAACAACATATGATCCGAAGATTGATTAGATGGCTAAGATGTTAAAAACTCTGACATCAGAGCTTGCCTGACTAAAATTAGAGACTAAGAAGCCAAACAGACATGTTAAAGAAGGTGGGACTAAAAACCCCAATTAGTTCAGAAGACCATGGAATGCTCCTCATGTTATGCAAAGGGAAAGAAGGAATAAATATGATCAAAGGATCTTACCACCTTTTTAGAATAATGCAGTTAAAGAGACAGAGGAAATTGATGATATTGATGAAAATTCTACAATGTTTTTAACTGATATTGAACTTCCTTCTAGCCATTTAACTCAAGAGGAGTATGAATATTCTATGATGTCAAATCAGTTTGACGATGGTGAAGAAGAGGAAATTTTTCAGAATGAGCCTCAAAACAAATATGATCTAAGGCCCGGATCAAGTGTACCAAAAGAAAGTACATGAGTTTAGAATAAAAAGGCTAAGTTTTTAGTCAAACAGGGTCCAACCAAAGATATAGGGAACAAATCAGATCAACATCAACATCCTATCAAGGTTGCTTCCCCATAGGTAAAGGAAACAAAAAAAACAATTATTTTGTTTTAATTTGGAACATGAAATTAATAAGATAAAAAATCATGTACCTTTGGTGGAACTGATGAAGAATGAGTCTTTTAAAAAATCAATTTTGAAAGTTTTACAACCTCTTGTTCATAACATTTCTTCAGACACATAAAATTGGAATATGAAAATCATGCCATCACTGTGGGACCACATATTGAAGATAGATCTGATGCTTCACCTCCATTTTACATATCCCTGAATATTCATGAGAAAATTTTGCACAACTTCCTTATGGACTCTGGAGCCTCAAACAATGTTATGCCTAAGGTAGTCATTGATGAATTAGTTCTTGACATTACAAAACCCTACCAAGACTTATATTCTTTTGATTCTAAAAAAGTCAAATGTCTAGGAGTTATCAAAGATCTGGTTGTTACATTGTCCTAGCTTCCTATGAAGAGTGATGTTCTGGATGTGGTAGTGGTTGATAAACCACCTAAATTTGGCATGCTTCTATCCATATCTTGGGATAAGAAGGTAGGAGGATCCTTACAGATGGACCTAACATATGCTACTATACCTATATTTGGAGGAGAACATCGAAGGTTGTATAGGGAATTCATACTAGACTATCTTGTAAGTGATCATGAAAATCCATGAAATCACCCCATTTATGTAGTTGAAGATGAAATCTGGTGCTGGGGTTGTATTCATTTCTCCTACAAATTAATTCATACCTCTATCATGTAAATTAGAATTTGACGCCATCGACAATATTGCAGAATATGAGGCTTAATTGTTGGGATTAAGAGCTGCAAAAAGTATTGGAATTGATAAAATAATTGTTTTTGGAGATTCATAACTCATGAAATCAAGAATATGTATCAGAAAAAGAACCAAAGGTTGAAGCAGTACCAAAATGAGGTATGGGACCTTGTTGAAAACGTTTTTTTATCTTTTTATATAACTTTTTCCCAGAGAAGTCTAAACCAACAAGCAAATTCTTTATCCTTTTCAACTAGTAATTTCAAGACTCCTAAATTTTTGAATCTGAGATATGAAATTGAAGTAAGGCATAGACCTTCCATCCCAAATAGCATCAAATATTGGCAGGTTTTCAATGATGACCATGAATTGAAAAGGTTTCTAGAAACTGTTGATGAATTTTATGCAATCTCTATTGATTAAGAAAATGAGGATGATGATGCAGAAATTCAAACTGATGTCCCTCTTGAAGATAAAATTGCAGGACATAAGATTGTAGAATTGAAGACAAACCACATTCAAAAGGGTTTGGTACCATTTGAAAGACTCTTTGACAACAATGATGTCTCCAAGAAATATTCAATTCAAAGCCAAGAAAATGATGTTGTTGGTTGTAATATTGGTACTGATACAAATCCATAGATTATAAAACTCTCCAAAGCATTGTCAGAAGATAAAAGGAGCATGTATGTAAATCTAATGAAGGAATTTGTTGATATTTTTGCTTGGTCATATGAAAACCTTAATATTTTTGACACATAAATTATTTAGCATAAAATTCCTCTGAAAGTAGGCTCTAAACCTTTTAGATAGAAAATGAGACAGTTCAACCCTATGCTGCTACCCATTATTGAAAAAGAAGTGAAAATATTGTTTGAGGAAAATATCATAGTACCTCTCATATACTCAAAGTGGGTGGCCAATCTTGTCCCTGTCAGAAAAATGAATGGTGAAATAAGGTTATGTGTGGATTTTAGAAATATGAACAGGTGTTCACTGAAGGACAATTATCCATTACCCAAGATGGATCATATTCTGTAGAAAGTAGTTGGTTCTCAAATAATTTCCATGATGGATGGATACTCGGGATATAATCAGATATCAATTTTTGAAGAAGATAAGAAGAAGACTACTTTCACTACTCGTTGGGGAACTTTCATGCATGACAAGATGTTGTTTGGTTTAATGAACATAGGGGCCACTTTTCAGAGGGCCATGGACATTGTGTTTGTGGGAGAAAAAGACAAATTCATGGTCATCTATCTAGATGACATTACTATTTTCTCGAAATCTGATGATGAACACTTGCATCACCTCAAGCAAACATTTAAAAAGCGCAAAAGGTATGGTATATATTTAAACCCAAAGAAATATTACTTTTCCATGCATGAAGGCAAGATCTTATGCCATTTTGTGTCTGAAGGAGGAATCAAGATAGATACTGCGAGGGTGGAGGTGATTCAGAAGATTGGCATTCCAAGAAACAAAAAGGCTATACAGTCCTTCATAGGTAGAATAATTTTTTTAAGGAGGTTTATATCCAATTTTGATGAAATCATCAAGCTCGTTACCAATATGTTGAAAAAAGATGCAGAAATTAAGTGGACATTAGAAGCAAAATATTCTTTTGAAAAGATAAAAAAAAATCTCTAATTGAAGCTCCTGACCTTATTAGTCCAGATTACTCTATAGAATTTATGGTTTTTTCATTTTTATATGAAGATACCATTGTTGTTGTTTTGTTGCAGAGGAATGGTGAAGGGTATGAGACACCTATTTCTTTCTTCAGCAAGACTCTTAGATATGCATAACTGAAGTATGACATAATGGAAAAATAGGCTTATGCCTTAGTTAAGGCAGTAAAATCCTTTAGGTTTCATGTTTTTCATTCTAATATAATTGCTTATGTCCCTAACAGTGTTGTGAAAGAGATACTTGTACAACAAGATAGTGAAGAAAAAAGGGGAATATGGATAACCAAACTCTTGGAATATGATTTGGTCATAAAACCTACAAAACTGATAAAAGGACATGGTATTTCCAAGATGCTTGATGAATCAAATTGTAAAGCTCTTGGGATGCATTATATTTTTAGCCAATCATATGGTTCATCTTCACAAACTAAAGGAAGGAGCTTACATGTAATGGAAAAATATATTTATTCATCTTGGTATAAAGATATTGTTTATGTTTTGCAAAATATTCATCCTCCTCCTGATTTTGATAAGTCTAAAGTGAGATCCTTGAAACTCAAAGATGAGAAATATTGCATAATTAATCAGGTCCTATTTTGGAGAGACCCTAATGGATTTTTATTGAGATGTGTTGATGAGGAAGAAGCAAAGAAGGTTCTCATTGATTTATAGAAAGGAGTTTGTGGAGGACATCACCATTGGAAAGCCACAACTTTCAAAATATTGAGGAAAAGATATCACTGGCCTATGATATTTTCCGATGTGTTTGCCCAGGTTAGAGCATGTGAACAATGCTTGATGTTTGTAGGAAAATAGAAGTTGCTTTCTCTGCCTTTGAAACATATAATTGCAAATGGCTCTTTTCAGTAGTGGGGCCTCGATTTCATTAGAGAAATTAATCCACCTTCTTCTGGGAAACAAAAATGGATACTCACAACCACTGATTATTTTACAAAATGGATTGAGGCTCTCCCTACAAGGAATGCAATAGATAAGGTCATCATGATATTTTTAGAAGGATATATTTTCTCAAGGTTTGGATGCCCTAGGAAATTGATTACAAACAATGCTCAAGCGTTCAAGTCTGCTTCTATGGTTGCATTTTGTAAAACATATAACCTTAAGATGGCCCATTCTACCCCTTATTACCCACATGGTAATGGATTATTTGAATCCTCAAACAAAATTCTTGTTAGAATCATTAAGAAGTTGTTGGAAGAAAACAAAATATCACAGGATTCCATGCTGAAGTTTTTTTTATGGGCTTACAGGATCAACACTAAAAAGTCAATTGGAACCTCTCCTTTCCAACTAGTCTATGGGACAGATGCCATATTTCCAACCCAACATGGTTTACCTATACTTAAATTCCTGCAAGAAGAGTGGGAAGAACCAAATGACATTCAAATAAGTATTTTTCAAATCATTGAAGTTCAGCAGAGAAGAGAAATACTAAATGAGAAATCTGAAGATCATCAGAGCAACGTCAAGGTAGTATTTGATAAAAATACTAAAAACTATGATTTTGAAACAGGATACCTTGTTCCTATATGGGATGCCAGGAGGGAAGAAAAATTCAAACATGGTAAGTTCGACAATCTGTAGTTTGGTCCTTTTAAAATAGCCAAAATTCGGAATTATAACACCTTTGTCTTACAAAATTTTGGATGATAGTGAGATATTTGTGGGTCCAGTAAATGAATGTTTTCTGAAGAATTATTTTACATGAATATCCATAATTGATTCACCTGTACATATTGTTTTTTTTTTGTGTGTTTAAGTAGATCAAATAAAGACTCCAAGACCAATGGAGACAATAGTCTACAATTAGTTCTTTCTTTTGATATTTCAGTATGTGGGATAAATGATCTAAAATAAAAGGGATCGGAGTAGTTGGGAACAAAAAAAGGGTGGATATTAAAATTGATAAAGTGGGAAAGAAACGCATTGGTCTGCATGGTTCTTAATGTTTTATCAAAAAACATTACCCCCAGAAGGAACCATTGTTAGTCCCTAGACATACTATAACCTTTTACCCTTGATTTTTAGCCTATGCTATCAAAATTTCTTCATGTCTTCTTTTCAAAAACATGTTCCCTCATAAGCCCATCTTTCTTAAGTTTCTTATAAATTTCCTTTGGCTGATCATCTAGGGTGTGATTTCTTTGCTTATGTTTATTTTCATTTGCTTCTTGTAAAATTGGATTGAATATTTGCATGATTTGGGTATGTCACATCAGAATTTTAGTCAAATTTTAGTGTAAACGATGTCTTTTTCCAAAGTTTAAAAAGTGTGCAAATTCACAACAAGAATGATGTCATTCTTGTAGCACCCAAAGGAATCATTATTTTGAGGGGGTTTTGATTCTGAAGATCGTGTTATTAATGATTCTGAGACAAAGTAGAAGGAGTAAGGGAAAAGAGCCTGTAAACTATCCCAACAAGCCTAAAACAAGAGCTACAAATAAGTTGATACTTAATTCACAGGTTCTTTTTAAACCCTCTTTGAAGAAAGATAATATGATCATTTTAGATGATGATATTACAGAGAAAATACATAAGAAGACCAAAAAAGGGAAAAAGAAACAACCAGTGCCAAAAATCGAATCTTCTCACTTAGTTGATGAGACCCCTAAAATCACCAAGTAAGAAAGGCTAGCAATCCATACACTGAGGGATATGCCAAAGATGGTATAGTTGTACATGGAAAAAGGAGCACCAAGTCTACTTGAGTCTGCAACATAAGAAATTGTTGAGGATAAATATGTAAAGGTATACAAGAAGGAAAGGAAACCTAGAAATCCCAAATTATCTATTAACTTAAACATACCTATACTACAAGAAAATCAAGAAGAACTTGCACTACAAGAAAATAAAGAAGAACCTGCGATTGGAAGGAAAGATGTGATGACACCTGAATATTATGAGGCCATTATTGCAGACCTAAGGAAACAAAATCAAAATCTTGTGATACAAAATTCCAGATTAAAAACTAAAGTCCAGAAGTTGAAAAAGAAAGAAAAGGAAAGTCTATGAATTCTTAAAGAAAATCCCTAAGGTTGCAACAAAACAATATTTTTGCAGAACTTTATTTTTTAGGATGAGGAGTGAATGAAGGGAAGTTGAAGATTTTGTAGGCAGATTTGACCAGATGGATAAATCCAGCTGTGAATTAGAGATTAGCTCCTTTTTTAATTTATTTACACAAACCAATGCTAACAATCAACTTATTAGTTTTCACAAGAGAATTTTCAGGGATTTGATCTTACTATGAGAATTTTCCTCCTAAAAATCATTTTTTTGTTTTGACCTCATGTGAGGTAATTCAAATGTAATGTCTATAGTCAAGGGATTTAATTAATGGGACAATATGTTTTGGGATCTGGATTCAAAAGTGGAACCTCTTCTTTTTTTATAAAAGCAAGTTCATATTAAGAGGTAGGGGCTGAAGTTTGGTGGTGCTAAAGCACATATTGACCTGAATTGTATACCTAGAATCTACTACACTTTACACTCAATGGAAAAAGCATTATGATGGTTAGATTGTCTCATTTGTGTGTTAAATTTATTCTCTCTTACTTGAATGCATTAGAATATTTTGTGAAGCATTTGATTTATTGTATTCATGTTGAATACCAGTAAATATTTTTTTGTTTGCTCAATTGTTATAGGATTTGTGTTTAAGTATTTATTTCTTGTTTTTGAATGTTATTTGAGATCAAGAGTCTTATATGTAAATGAACATATTGTAATCTTGCAGATTATTTTTCTTCTTTTTAAATATCCTTACCTAGTTGATCAGAGTGATTGTCATTGACTAAGTGAATGTGGTGGAAACCTGACTTTGTAACCAAAATTTTATGTTGCCTAATTCATCCACTTCTTGACCCATAAAACAAGCTATAAACCCAAAAATACCTACAAACATAAACCATTGCAATAAGTGAGGTGCCTTAGCTTGCCCTTAGCAGTCAGGGGAAACCTTAGGGACTACCACCTACTATCAAGACAAATGCCCGAAGTAATAATAGCGAATTCTCCCATGGAAACTACAATTATTCAACATGGAAGGGACTAGTTGTTATGCAACTATCACACTTGTTTTATCAGTTTACAATGCAGTGAGAAAATTAAAATTAAAGTATGCCCACCATATATTTATATATGTTTACATAAAATAAAATTTATATAGTGTTGTTGTTGCTCCATCTCTTCCATCAAAGTATGGATTTTTATCATGATTTTATAGATAAAATGGTTGGTGTTGACTTGAAAGCATGGATTGGAGTTATAATATTGTTGCAAGTTGTAGACATAGTATTTTATTTCATGGTCCTTTATTTACCAATGGAAAATAATAGATTTTGCAAGAATATTGGTTGGATATGAGTCTAGCATGATGGACATTCTGCCTCACATAATTCTAGATTTTGAGATTTTTCTTGGTTAGAAGGGATGTTGGAGAAACTAGCTCTGTTGATGGAGTTTATCCACTTGCAACTTATTATTTATTTATTTTTAAATAATTGTCACACAATGACCACAATATTGAAATTTGAGATTAAGAAAAGAATTGAGATGTCGTACTACCAGTATGAATTTATCATTTCATCAAAGTTTCTTTTTAAAAGACTTAACAATATGTCAATATGTCCATGTGGCGTGATGGAAGGGTAAGCACTTTAGAAGATGAAAAAATATATTTCTCTGAACAAACTAAAATTAAAGTATGCCCACCATCTATTTGTATATGTTTACATAAAATAAAAATTATATAGTGTTGTTGGTGCTCCATCTCTTCCATCAAAGTATTTGTTATCACGTTTGTATAGATAAAATGGTTGGTGTTGACTTAAGAGCATAGATTGGGGTTATAATATTCTTGCAAGTTGTAGAAATATTGTGGTTGGTGTTAAGGTTGGATTGGGTTTATAATATTCTTGCAAGTTGTAGACATAGTATTTTATTTCACGGTCCTTTATTTACCAGTGTAAAATAACAAATTTTGCAAGAATATTGGTTGGATATGAGTCTAGCATGATGGACATTGGGCCTTGCATAGTTCTAGATTTAGAGATTTTTCAGGGTTAGAAGGGTTGTTGGAGAAACTAGCTCTACTGGTGGAGTTTATCCACTTGCAACTTATTATTTATTTATCTTTAAATAATTGTCACACAATGACCACAATATTGAAATTTGAGATTAAGAAAAGAATTGAGATGTCGTACTAGTAGTGTGAATTTATCATTTCATCAAAGTGTTTTTTTTTAAGAATTAGCAATATGTCAGTATGTCCATGTGGCTTGATGGAAGGATAAACATGTTAGAATATGAAAATATATCTTTCATGTCGGTACTATATTATTAGTGGTCGATTTTGTTGACAACTACACCTTTCAACTATAAAATGAGATTCAAAGTAAAAATTATCATTTAGAGAAAATGAGTCTAATGGTCCATATTATGTACAAACATGGGCTAGGTAATAGAAAAGACGAAAGATTTATACTAAAAGAGTGTCACTTTTATACAAGTGACAATAGGCATTATAACTTTGCTTATGTACAACATTGCTTTCCACTATTCTATGGTCACTTGGAGGAGAATAATATATGTACATCAATTGACATTGGATTTGGTCAAATGGTTGTGAGGGATAATTCAAAAATGTCATTTAATTTCAATGGTCATGAGAGCTAGTTCAAAAATGTCGGTGTATTTCAATGGCTGTGTTTGTTACAAAAAAAATACAAGGTACTGTATATTTGGAATTATTTTAAGACTAGGCATGAGAAAGGGGAGCATGACATAGAGCTAGTGCATCAATCAAAACCACATTATGTAGGGAATAATTTAAATTATGACAAATTCCTCTATTTTAGATTCAAAATCTATAGTTAAATAGTGTTCTTTAGTAATGGTAGAGGGAACAAGAAGGTGAGAAGAATTGACAATGAAAGGACATGTACATAGATATTTTGGGAGGTGGTCATTGCAAAGTAGTGATATACGTATAAATGAAAAAAAGTCTATGGCACCAATAAATTTCATTCATTTTGAACTTCATAAAGCATATGAAGGCCCATCAATAAGGATAACAGTGTTTTTCAACATCGCTATGAAACAAATTCTCGTAAAGAAGAAAAAGTCACATTTCAAACTTAATTGTATTACTTGTTTCACATTGCCCAACTTCCCTAACTCGTGTTTATGATGTTCCATGTATTACTCATTGTTATTATAATTTTAGAAGATGCTCCATGCTAATATTTGGTCCCGATTGTGTGCATGCTTCTTTATCACAGTGTTTAAGTATTAGGTTCATAACAATACATCCGTGGGAATTTAAATGAATTTTAGCCTTTATCTCCAACATGTAGAAATAAAATATCTTATAATAAGCACTATAATTATAATGTGTACTTTAGAATCAATGTAGACATGGAACCAACGTATCTTTAGGTTCCTAACTTAGAGGAATTATTTAATAATACTGAAGCCATGAAACTTTTGTAGGTTCTTAAAGATATGAGTTGATTTCATGAAGGCCCTTTATATTGTCATTCTTGCCTATAAACATTTATTGAGACCCTTTTCTAATCTTCCAAAAAATAAAGTAGAGGGATGTAACAATAATTATATGGTAAATATGTCTTAAAAATAAACTTCATGCGAACTTATTATATAAATAATCTTCTTTCACCCTTTACACCACATGCTACTAAATATTTCGAGAAGATGCTTAGAAAGAAAACAAATTTCCAAGTACCCGATCATAGCTAGATTGGATCAAAGAATAGTTAAATGAGGTCAAGATGTTAGGGATGAGTTTTTGGCTTTATCTATAATATTGTGTTTTGGAAAATTGAAAAAATATAAAAGATGTTTAGGTAATCCATTATGTTTACGCAAAAAGTTTGATCTTCCAAAATTATTAAAAAAGAATCATCATCAAAATGGTCATTCACTTGTTTCCCCACTTCATTCTCATGGAAGGGTATTCCTTTAGTTAGACCCATTTTTTCTTCCATACATATAAGATATACTAGGCCCAACCAATGAAACATATATATTTTTGAATTAATTAAAAGAACCCAACGTTTTTAGATTTTTTTTTATAATAAAAAGAGAGTTTATTCATTGATGATGAATGTGAGATGAAAATCTAAAATTTTAACCATTACCAAAATAAAAATTCATTCCATCTTAATAAAATCTTTTTCCAAATTTATTTTTAAAAATAATGAATTGCCACAAATAAGGAAAAGCCATTGCATACCCTCCTAAACTACAATCTACAATAACATTTCAATAAATATAATAAATAAACCCAAAAAAATATCATAAATAATCCCCATAAAATAAAGATGTAACAACACCCACACACTAAGATATTAATAATCAATATTTATTTCTAGATTACGCTAAACTAGAAATGAAGGTATTACCAATAACCACACTTATAACTACACCAAGAATAACTTGTATAAGTGTATTACTAAATATTTCCACTACTTTAAAAATAAATAAATAAAGTGATGTTTTTAAACCATGAAAAAAAAATCTATGTTAAGACGATATCGGAATTTTTTTAGGTTTTAATGGCAAAAAACCATAAAAAAAAATTGCGATATTTTTAAATAAAAAATAAACCTAGGTCAAAACAGTATTAGAAACTATATTTTTTTAAGAGATGTATAGCTGGTCACTTCCTTGTATCATTTGTTTCTATTACAAAACACAGGATTTGCATGTATTATTTATTTATTTCTGTTTAAAGAAGAAGATTCTCGGCACATCAATTGGTAAAACCGATGCTAGGCGTTGATTAAGCACTGGCATTTGTAACTTTTTAATTTTTTAACTTTTTAACTTTTAATTACAATCCCTCCTACTCCAGACAGAAATTTATTTGAAAGAAGAATCCACTAGACTGGTTCGGTCGGAACAACATTTCTATGCAGAATCCACTACACTGGTCGGTCTGTTCTTAAAATGAATATATTAATGATTCTGCTTGTCGTCGGTCCGGTCTGAACGGAACGAAATTTCTTCGCAAAATCCGCTTGTCGTTGGTGTGTTCTTAAAATTAATATGTTAATGATTTCACTGGTCAGTCTGAAATTTAATGATTCCACTTGATGTTACTTTTCAAACAAGACTGATAACCAGTGGAATCATTACTATTGAACTCAAAAGAGACCAGTCAAGTGGATTCTCCTTCTTAAGAAAAAATTAATATTAATTTTTAGACAACGCCAGTCAAGTGGAGTTATAGATTTCATACAGATTTATGTAAATTTCCAAAAATAAAAATAAAACAATTAGACAACGCCCTAGATAAATATGGTGACATTAAATAATATCATGCTTCTATTTTTACTTCATAAATTTTGTGGTTTGTTTATCATAAATATTATATTTCTTTATCACAACTTTTACCTTGTGTATCTATA
>SNQJ01S0150098.1:32306-55601 GCA_010110895.2 Picea sitchensis | reverse complement strand
TGTGAATAGTGCCATGAATGACTTCATTGCTGTTTTGCTGATGTAGAGTTCTTGTCGCTATGTGCAGATGATGTGGAGTTCTTGTCGCCATGTGCTGACGAAATTTCAGTGATAACAATGTGTATCAAGTGGAACTATGGCGTGACCGACTATCTCACTCAGGGTAGATATAAAATCATCTTGCTCAATTTTTTCAAGACTTGGGAGAAAATAAGATCGATGATGCATATCGTCCCAAGGTCTCTCGGAAACATTCATGGCTTCAAGGATGGATTCTTCCGAAGGCAAAGTCTCATCCAAGAAATCATGTGAACAAGATAACGAAGTGGCCCACACGGGCCTGAGAATTGGATCCTCCTCAACCACATGCGAGGGAACATGATTGGTATCGGTAGAAGAGTCAAGGATAGATTGATATGAAATCTCTTCTGCCGATAGTGGCATAGCCATGCCAACATGAAACTTAACTTCAATCGATGAAGTTGGAGAAGGTAGGGTCCAAAGGTCATTGAAATAAGAAGTGTGGAAAGGGATGGACCTCTCTACTGAAGAGGGTGTACTGGACATGGCGTAAATGTGGTGAATCGGTGCCGAGAAGTTGAGAGTACCCATGAGGGAATAATACATTCTGAAACCGATATTCTCAGTTGCTGTCTGAGAATTTTTGAGCACGGGGATCGATGGTCCAACAGATGCGTTCGGGCTAGAGTACACAAAGGATAATTGGTCGATCATCACAATCTCCCCTTGATGAGGAAAACAAAGGGTGCGAAAAACAGACGATACGACGATGACCATAGCATAAGTCCAATTGCGACCTAGTAACAGGTTATAATCAAGAGGTGCATCAACTACCTCTACTTCCACTTCTACCATATTCCCACCTAACTGGACCGAAAAGGCAGGGATAATACCATGAGGGTGGAAGGAATGACCGTCAAATGCGGTCAACATGGTCAATGACTTTGAAAGGGTTGGAGAATCGATAGCTTTCCAACATGCTAAATAAATAATGCAAGTGGCAACACCTTCATCAACGACCACTTGTTTGATGGTATATTTAGAATACTCCATGTGGATTTGGAAAGCCACATTGTAGGGTAAGCGAGGCTTCACATCTGTGACATCAAACTTGATGATCTTCGAGCCACTAGGTTCTAGAGCTCCTAAGGCAGAGAGTAAGGCATTCCTCTATGATGGAAACATCTGGAGTACCTCCAAAGCAGACATCTCACAAGGTTTTTGGCCCAGATCCTCATGAATAGAGTAGTTCTGGGTGGATTTAGCATTAGGGTTATGGGTAGAGCGCTTGAATACTCCTTTCGGAATAGGAGGTGATGGCTTTGGTTTCTTGATCTGTAAATTCATCTATGGGTTGGAGGAGGAGCTTCTAGGCTGGTACTATCTTTTGAAGAGCCGTAATATAAAAAGCGAGTGGCTATATTGATTTTTGCGTTGACCATATTGATACAAACATGGTCGCCATCTTGCGATGGTGGATTTTGAATCCTACCAGACGCATTTTCGGCGTTCGAAGAACTCGAGACTAAGTGATGGTTGTGAGGAAAAGGATTCGTTAGCACAGCGGGCGAAAGATTTAAAATCCTTGCAGCTTCCTCAAGTTTGGGGCATAAATGTGTAAGACGATCATCTGTACAAAGTTTACAAGGAAACTTAACCTTACGCTTTTCTTTCGTGCCCTCTCCAACATTATCATTCTGTTTTCCATTATTATTCTTGTCCTTGGGTTTATTCTTCCCACCTCTACGATTATTTCGACCTTTCTGTTTATTCCCATCTAGTTGTTGGTCACCATTTTTGTTTTTCGACGACTGCATGGAATGTACATCCGCCAATTGGGTGGGTTTGGAGGATCCATATGAATCTGGTCCTCCGGTAGACTTCGTTGCCGAGTCTGCGGACTTTACATTGGTGGACCCCACAATTCCATCGGGATGAGGCCCAAGACCCTATCTAGGATCATGATTCGACTGTGGTACATCGGGAAGAAGGTGGTATAACATCCCAGACTAATCATAGATCAAATCGAATTGTTGGGCTCTAAAAATGGCCTCTTCCTCATTGAAGACCCTAGAAGTAGAAACATCCTTTGAAATAGGAGTGTGAAAAGATTTTAAAAACCATTCTAAAAGAAAGGCCGGGGTTATAGGAGTCTTAACTAATCATCTTTGCCTATGCCATTCCTAGATAAGGTTCGAAATATGAGTGTCATAACCCTGGCGTAAAGTTGACAAAAGTTCAAGGCCAACATCGTAACGAATGAGTAGTTGAAAATGGTTAAGAAAGGATAACACTAACTGTTGAAAAGACCCATATGTTCCCCTAGGTAGCTCAATATACCATTGTGATGCAATCCCGATAAGAGTGTGCTGAAACAATCATAATCTAATAGAATCATGATTCAAAGAATTCGATGAGCACTAGAGGTGAAAAGTAGTGACGTGATCACCAAGGTCCTTGCCATTCTTACCTTCAAACTTTGGAATGTCTGATGGAATCTTGGTGGGGATAGGGGTCCATGTGGGATAATGACTCACTGGGTCATTCATTAGTTAAGACAAATCTGGCAGATTCAGCGTGGCCAGAAAGGGAATATGGGGTTGTGACACCTGACCCCATCCTCCTGCAAAATACTGAGTATTAGGAGTTGCGTTCCATCCAGGGTTCTAGTAAGGACCAGAACCTTGTCCGAAATTAAAGGACCCTCCTCCGGGCGGATTCATGAAAGATGGATTGGGCATCATTCCAGCAAGAATGTTCTGATAAGGGTTATGAAAATTGCCCCCAGTTGGATTAGCTCCAAACTAAGGGTTGTTAAAACTACCCCCAACTGGATTAGATCCAGGTTGGGGGGTGGACAAGACATAAGAATGACCTCCTCTGGGTAGGAATATGGAGGATTGAAGTGGATTCATTATGCCAAAAGTATTGGTCAAATTCGGCACCGAGGGGATAGGGATATAGGGCAGAACTTGTCCATCGACTTGGTTTTTCCATCCATCCATAGAAGGATTAGACCCGGGGTTAGGGAAGGGGACACTTCCTACATTAGGATTCACTTGGGGAACATGAGAGCTACCAAATGGAAAGGGAGTGTAAGGAGGTGTGGTGCCCCCAATTCCAAGGCTAGCGTTATGGCCAACAGCTGGGATGGAAGTCAAAGACTGCAAAGTGAAACTTGGCATACCATAAGAAAACAAACTAGCAGCCATGGGGATGGTTTGAACATTGCAACTCGATGAGTGGCCAAAAACCCCAAAAGGGTTAAAGGCAAGAGATGAAGCATTGACTACGGGTTGAGCCATAGTACTGGTGTAGGCCTCCAGCACTGCAACTGTAGTGGTTGTAGGTGTCAAAGGAGTGCAATTAACTATAGTGGTATTGGGAGTTGATGAACTCCCAGTGTTCTGAAGACTAGACTCGGTACTCATCCTTGTGGGATCACAAGTCTGAAAAGTGGATGTGTGTGTACCACTCCTGATAACTCTATGCCTTTTAGAAGGCAATAGCTCGAAAACTGGTGGTAACTGTAACAACCGACGGGACATGAAAGGAAGCTGGTATGACTCCACGACGACTTATGACTCTCAACAAATAAAAAGATATCCTAAGGCCAAATAGTCATCAAAGATCATACCAAAAAGTCAAACGACCAATATGCATGCAAATGGGCTAAAGTGGTTGAGTGGCCTCCCTCGCTAAAGAAGGTATGCCTCGTCCAAGAGGGACCTGAGACTCCCTGCTAAAGTTTGGAGGTAACAGAATAAGTTATGAGGGTCATCATAGGCTTAACAACCAGTTGGTCAGACCCCCCCGAAGAGGTAATCCTCCATAAAGGTTGTGTATTGTCCAACCCCTATCTGAATCAGGATACAAGCAAAATAACCCCTACAAGTAACCTATGAGAAACCTAAGTTGTATAACCTATTGCACCTCTTTTGTCACCCAGATGAGAAAAACAGAGGTTCTTACAATCTTAGTTGGGTTAGCTAAGAAAGACATCAGTAAAGGAAAGGGTTAGAAGAGTAAAGCATATAAGACTAAAATAAGAACTAAACTAGGAATGATAAAAACAATTAAACTATAGTGCATGAGGAAATAAGAACAAGAAACAAACGAGACTCATGTCACCAATGGAAGGGATTGTATTAGTGAAAAGAAAACACCAAAGAGAAAGGGGGACTTTGGGTCCCTTCTTCCTCCAAGAGAGGGTTCTTGGACCCCTAAGATTGAGATCTTCTTACAACTTGAAAACGTGAAAGAAATGGTGAAACAATCCCAAGCTAATTCACTCAAAGGGTGATGTGAATAGCTCAAATGGAATGGTGCTAGTATGCTCTTTTTATAGCACAACTTTGAGGTATTATGCAACCAACTTTTAGTGTGAAAAAGGGGCTGTTTAGGGAACCTTTAGGTCTTTGACCAGCCACCCAACCGGATTTAGCCGAGATTTGGATGTCAAATCGACTTGGAAGCTAAACCAGAAGTGGGTGGGAGGCCAACCAACATAATAAATGTGTTGTTCTCAGGTGTGCACGACTTTCAACATCTACAGTCATGCATCGTGTGCATGTGCGCTTTTCCTGCGTTTCTTGATGGCGCATGTGCACGCGCTCCCTGTATAGTCATAGCGCATCCTAATTTTATAAATGGTTTGTGTAGTTTTGGACCTTTTAGAAATGATGTTCTGGTAATTTTGGTCCATGGGTGAACTTAATAGCTATTTGGAGATGTTGGATTCCTGTAACCATTTGCGGATGAAATTTCAATGATAACATATGCCCCTTGATGGATGAGGTTAGGAGCATACGTATAACTAAAATTCATCAATGTTTCTTCTACTGAGAGTGTTATTGTAAGAAAGAGTGATAGCAAGAGTATCGAGAGTGACCCGTTGGCGGGAGAGGAGAACCTGTAGGACCTGACCTTTCTGAAGGTGTGAAAAATAAATTGTGTACAAATGAGGTGGGCATGCCCCATGCTCGTGTCATGTAACTCAAAACATGTGTAAGACAGTAGATGAAGTGGTATGTTGGTGAAGATTAGTGCAGTGCCCTCGGGGGCATGTTGATAAGAGCAGAGGGAAATTCTGATGAGGAACAATACTTTGAAAAGTAAGCAATGACACATGGAGGAAGTATCAAGTATTTGGCGAGAATTGATGGCCCAACAAATTTCAGAGGTCTTCGGCAAATATAACGGCAACTAAAATAGTCACAAAGTAAGACCCACCGTAACATGAGAGAGTGTTGAAGTCAAATGTTATGGGGGTCAATGACAACAAAGAGAAATGGTGGCTCTCCCTATGTCATCTGAGACTTTTCATTGTAAAGGTAATGAGAGTCAAGATACTATTTCCCTTCTGGAAATGGTACTTATGTCGACAGAAAGGGAAATGCAACGCTAAGAAGCGGAGGGCTTCAAGAAATTCACTGGATGGGATCAGAAATGGAGGAGGTATATGGATGAATTCAAGATGGGTGGAGACTCAAGACTGCCCTTGGTTGGGGATATATGTGAAGTGGCAGCAATTGTACAACTAGGTCGAGTGTCAGGGGGACAATGAGACAGGGGATAAGTTGTGCCAGAGGCGGGACAAAGTGAACAAAATCAGAGAGCAGAGGTAGGTGGCCTGTGGGATACTTGAGGTTTATGGACTATGTTAATAGGGGTAGAGTATAATGGATACCTGAACCAAGAGCGACATGGGTTGCGTTTGCCAAAAGGAAGAAGGTCATCAAAGGTGACAACAAAAAGCTATGTAAATGTTGGAAACAAAGGCTTTGTACAATTGCCAAGTAAATAAATAATTGGGGATGAGCATACAAGTACAGAAATGGGTGCCCCAATGCAAGATGGCTTGGCCTATGAGGGTGCAAGTTGTGTAGGGAACTAGTGGAGGGTGAGGGGCCCCATGGGAGGGTATCTGTATGAGGTAAATGAATGAAGGGGAATTCATAGATGGGAAAACTAACTATGGATGAAATGGATGGGTAATGATACTGTGGAGGTGTAGTCAAAATAGAACCATGAGGAGATAACCTGGGAGTCCGTTGGGAAAGTTAGAAAAAGGTAGAGAAGGAGTATGTGGCTGATTCTCAAAAATGTGTAAGACTATTGGGACTCCCATCCCTAAAGGGTGAAAACAACATGAGTGTCAAAGTGCCAAGGTGGGAGAGAGTGCTACCGGGTGACAGTACCAAAATGCAGTGGAGGTGACAGTACTGCAGAGCCGGATATAGGGACCCTAAAGGAAAATTTCAGAGGGTGTGATTGGAGATGAAATTGAGATTAAGAGGGAATGATTACATGCCAGTGTCGATCATATACCTGAAGGGGTCACGTTGGTGTGTTATGACCAAGTACCTGCACACATGAAAACCAAATACCCGACGTGAACACTATTTGAAGATAATGAACATATAACAGTTATTTGATAATTTTGAACATGAGCATGCATACCTGAATGGGGTATGAGAAAATGGCTCCCCCGGGGTCGGGGATGGATGGTGACCTAGGAAGCATGACTTCGTAGGCAACGGGATCTTGATCTTGTGGCTGAAGATGGATCGAAAAATGGATGTTCAGAGCTCTCAGAATGGGGTATGGAAGTTTTGGCAAAAAAGGGCCTATATATAGCTGTAGGGCCCACATTGCCACCTCATCTATACTTGCTGCTATAGTGATCAGAGAGGAGATTCCAGAGTATATTCAAAGATTTCGAGAGTGTGAGGAATCCGATCTGGGAGGTGTGAGAGTTAGGTTAGTGGTCTCATCCTCCTGTACAATAGTTATGTGTCAATTTTTGGGTAGGACCATACGGATGGCCATACGGTGGGTTTTTGGTAGTGTGGCCCCCCAAATGCATGGGCGATCGATGGTGACCTGCACACAAATGCACGGATGTAATGGGCATAGTCGCGTAGTGGGGCATGCAATGTGGGAAAATAGGCATGCCTATTCAAAGCACAATCGCGCATATGTGCGCGGTTGTGTTGCTGACAGTTGCGCATGAGTGCACAATTGTGCAGTGAATAGGTGCACATTTGGTGTGTGCCTATGGGATGAGCAGGCGTGCATACATGCATGCTTGTGGGGTAAACGAGTGCGCATGTGTGCACACCTGTGGGGATAACAACCGCGCCCTTGATGCAAAGCTGTTGGTGAGAAAAACTTATCTGTTTTTGGGAGATTTTGGTGTTTTAATGAATTGTGATGGCTGATCGAGTACTGTATATGTGGATTTAGGTGATCATTTGGGACAATGCCGATCCATTGGAGGGAGAGGGACTGGGCCTGATTGGGGGAGGTCGTGAGGGATGAGGAGCCAGTGGTTCATGGTGCTTTGGCGGCATGTGGGCTGCTGAATGTTTTTGAGTGCTCACTGGTGAGGGAACAGGAGTATCTGCTGCAATTTTTTATTTCCATGTGGAGTCTAGAATTGCAGTGTTTTATTGTGCACGGGGATCACTTGGTATTCTCTGCTAAGGAGAATGTCTATTTTCTGACTGGGCTCCCTTTTCGGGGAACCTTGCTACCAGGGGAGCCGGTGATAGTTGGAGAGGGGCAGTTGGTGACCCTTGCCCGGGCATATTGTTTGGGAGAGGATTTCATCTCCGGGTCAGTGATGAGGATTGGGGCAATGGATGCCCTGGTACATTGTTGCATGGCAGCGATGATTGTGAGAGTTTATGGGTCTCTCACGACTCAATGTATTAGTGGTTGATAGATGAGGATCATGCAACATGCACTATGGGGTGAGAATTTTTCCTGGGGCTTGATGTTGCACGCCAAGATGGTGGGACAACTCACTAGGTGTCAAGCGATGGACTCAAGGGATTTCACTTTTGGATCCATTCTGGTGGCTTGGTTTCTAGAGAGGGTGCCTATGTTGTGCCCGAGAGTTTTGTTAGACCCACCAGGAGCGCGAGAGCTGTGACTACAGTGGTGGGCGATGATTTTGGTTCTTCATGGGGGTGGGGAGGGTGGTCATTACTTCACAATCGAGGATGCACAGGTGTGGCATCATATTCCACAAATCATATTGCAGTTTCCGTATAGTGGGGTAGATTTCTGTGATGACCCTGAGATGATATTACCCCCAGGAGAGGTATTCGACCACCGAGGTATGATGCTGGTTTTTAATTTGTTTAGATAGTATAACATATGGTTGATATTTGTATGGATGTTGATACTATCATGTGTTTGTTTATGTATATGTGGGACCGCGTGGACAGGAGGTTGAGCTGATCAGAGTGCTAGCCCACCAGGGGCCTGTGAGACCACCACGGGTAGAGCCGCGAGCATGGGAGAGGCGGGGACGAGAGGATGTTGGGGTGAGGCCCGGTGATGAGGATAAAGTAGTCAGGAGATGCCATTATGATGACCTTGGTGCAGGGCCATCACATGATTTGTCGGCCAAGGTCGGGGGAGAGTTTGATGATTTTCACCACCGATTAGAGGCGGTTCTATGAGGAGTGCCCGAGGGGATGCGGGTGTGGATATAGGATGAGGGGATCCTTGAGTAGTGTATTGGGCTTTCGATAGAGTCGCGGACCCTGATCCACAGAGCAGTTGTAGTCAGAGTTGCGATGACTGGGCGATTACCCCCGAGACCTGAGGGACCTAGAGCTAGTGGGGTACCTTTGCCAGAGGGAGGACCTGGTGCTGGAGAACTAGAGGCACCCTGAGGGCTGCTAGATATGTATTTATGTATTTGATATAGGCTGGTGAGCCCATTTTGTATAGTTGCGACATCCAATTTTTTATTGATAGGGATGAGGTGACTCACCTGCCTATGGGCGATGTACTATTTTTGTAAACACTTATGACATTTTGACCTATATATATATATGGATATACATTTTGGGATCTTGGTAATGTGTACATGTGTGATGTGTTTTTTGTTGATGATTTTTAATGTAGTTGATGATGTCTAATCTATATGCTGTGACAGACTTATGATGGTTTATGTGTGTGTGAAGATGTCTTGATGTGACATATGTCAATCTAGTATAATGTTAGCCATGTTATCTATTATTTGATTGAATTGTCTTGGGATATGTGTAAATGTAATGAAATAAAAATGTAGAGATAAAAGTCTAACTTGTAGGTATTTGTGAAAGAGGCAAAGATCATAGACACAGTACACAATGTTGAGCTAGAGGACAACAAGTTGGGAATCTAATAAGATACTAAGGTGATGAATATGGCGATGACTAGCCTCGACGAGGAGACCAATGACGACAGTGTATTCTACTTGATTGTTGGCTGAGCTTAAACATATGTTTCTAGTGTGGAGAAGGTCATGTGAAGTTGAATAGAGGGCCCAAGCAGCCGAAGCGAGATTCTATGTCCAATGGCTAGCTTCGTCGGCGTAACCGATGTGGTAGGACGATGGGGGTGGCATCTGTCAATAACACGAGTGATATATTAGACGTGAGGTATGGATAAAAGAAGATTAAAAACTCTACGAAAGACGTACAAAAAAGAAAAAACCTAGTGTAGTAAGGCTACGCTTAGGCGTAAAATTTCTTTAAGTACAACATGTTGACATGTTCTTTGAGAGGATGGCCCTTTGGGGAGGCTAGGATGTATGCGCGTTTAGTGAGGCAATGTTGGATGATGTACGGCCCATGCCATAGGGAATCGAATTTTCCATGGTTGAGGGTATCGTGAGAGATATCATAAGCGAGGATGAGGTATCCTTCGTTGAATGAGCAAAGGTTGACGTGGCGATCAAAGGTGGCCTTTGATTGTTTTTTGGCTATCTCATTGTTCTGTAATGAGGATCAACAATCTTCATCCAGGGACTCTAAGTTTAGCAAACGCTTCTCCATTGGAGCAGTGTTAGGTAATAGCTCAATGGAAGTGCGTAAGGTGGGAATTTTTCACTCGATGGGAAGAGTGGCCTCAACTCCATGGACTAGATGAAAAGGTGTGAACCTAGTGGCAGTTTTGATTACTGTGCGATAAGCCCAAAGCATGGAAAATAACATATGATGCCAATTGGTTTTATGTTTGTTAATCATGTGCTGCAACATGGTTTTGAAGACCTTGTTAACTACTTCTACCTATCCGTTGGACTGAGGGTAGTATGGTGAGGCAAACTCATGGGAGAAGCCTAACCTAGATGAGAGTTCAATGAAAATATCATTATCAAAATGTTTCCTGTGATCAGAGACTAGTTGGAGTGGTACTCCAAAGAGGGATATGACGTGGTTAAAGAAAAAATGTGTTGCTGTGTTAGCGGTGTTGTTGAAGGTAGGCATGGCTTCAACCCACTTGGTAAAGTAATCGACTGCAATGACTATGTATTTGTGTTCATTGCTGGATGGAGGGTTGCAAGTCATGAAGTCAATGCCCCATTTACAAAAGGGACCAGTGGTGATGACTGGGTGTAGAAGAGTAGGTGGTGCACCTTGTTGGCATAAAGATGGCATTTATCACATCGTTTCATGGCATGAATGCAGTCATGAAATAATGTAGGCCAAAAGTAACTTGTGTGGATGATTTTCTGAGTAGTGGACATCTCAGAGAGATGGCCCCCACAAGCGTCGCTGTGGTAGTCGTTCAAGACTCTATCAGCTTCATCAATAGTCAAGCATCGATGGAGTATGGTGTCAATCCCTTGCCGATATAAGATATCCCCGATGAGGAGGTAGCAAGGTGCCTGGTGTCGAATGCGTTGACGATCATCTTTGGAGAGGTGGTTTCTGAATTTTTATGTTCAGAGATAGACGAGAAGATCGCCATACCAAGGGTCATAAAAGGGGATGTAAAAGAGATGTTCATCGGGGAAGTTGGTATTGACCCGTGAACTGGTAGTGTCAGAGGGAAATGTTGTGATAAGTTCAATGAGGATGAGAGATTTCTTGCTCTTGGGTGTTGAAAATTCGAGATTGTACTCTTGAAGGATGACGATCCATTGAGCAAATTTACCTTTAATTTGTTGACGACTGAGCAAGTATTGCATGGGGTTGGATTCTTCTATGACTTTGGCAGTTCGAAGTAGAATGTAATGGCGCAACTTCTGGACTGCAAGGATGACTGCAAGGACTAGTTTCTCTTCGTGATTGTATTTTAAGGGTGTCCCTGAGAGGTTTTTACTAATGTAGTAAATGACATGCTTGTGGTCATCATCCCCAAGTTGAACGATAAATCCTGCTACTGAGACGGCTGAGGCCGATATGTAAAGGATATAGTCATGGTTATAGTCAGGTGGACTAATCAAAGGGGCATTAGAGAGAGCCATTTTAATATCATCGAAAGCGTTTTGGGCATGTTCATACCAGTGGAATGGGATGTCGAGGCATAGTAAGCGAAGGAAACTGTGTGCTCGAGTGGCATAGTCTGGGACAAAGCGACGTAAAAATTTATCTTTTGCCTTGTAGGCTCTTCAGTTGGCGTAAATTCCGAGGAGGGGGAATTTCCGTGATGGCTTGGAATTTGAGGGGATCCACGGTAATACCTCTTTGGGAAACAATGAACCCAAGAAGGCAGCCAACAGTGATGCAAAATACACACTTAAGGGGATTCAAGTGGATATTGTACTAATGACACCTGTGAAAGATGATGCGTAGATCATCGATATGCTGAGTGCGTTTCTTGGATCGAGCGGTAAGGTCATCGAAATATGCGAGGATGATATGAGCCAGGTCATGAGAAATGTATGTCATGGCCCATTGAAAAGTGGCGCTGACATTCTTGAGGCCAAATGGCATTGCATGATATGAAAAGGTGTCCCAAGGGGTAGTGAATGCAGTCTTGTATTGATCGGTGGGGTCAATTTGGATTTGGTTGTAGCTAGAGAAACCATCCATGAAGGAAAAAGCCTCGTGACCTATGAAATCATCGATAATTTAGTCGATGAAGGGCATTGTAAAGTTGTCTTTGGGACAGGCATGATTGAGGTCGCAAAAGTCTGTACAGAAACATATAGTGCCCTATTTTTTGTTAATAGGGACAGAGTTGGAGACCCATGACGTATAGGCGATGGGGTAAATGAACCCTGTAGCGCGTAATTTTTCAATCTTGTCTTTTATGGCTGTTGCTTTGGATGGGTGTAGAAGTCATTATTTTTGGTGGATTGGTGTGATATCAGGCCAAGTGTCAATGTGATGTTCAAGGATAGAGGGGTCAAGGATGGGAATCTCCGTGTATGACCAGGAAAAAATGTCCCCGTATTTCTGGAAGAGAGCTTTGTAAGCAGTAATTTCTTCAGGAGTACATGTGGCGCCAATAGTGATTTCCTCGACGACTCCCTTTTTGAGGGAAATATCGATTTTAATGGTGGGGGAAATGTTGGCCATATTGCCTTCTTCAAAATCATCAGGGGAAGGGATAGGGTTGTTGAACCAGTCGATATGCCCTGATGGGAAAAAATCCTTGGTTTCGACTGCGTATATGGGGTATTGGTTAGGAGGTGCGAAGGCTTCCTGTGAAAGAAAAAGCGATCGGTGGTGTAGTGCATCCCATTGGAAGTCAGGGGTGATTAATTCCTCGAGTATGTCCTCGTCATAGTGGAATTGTCAGGAATACAAGGGATCTAGAAGAGGAATATCAGTTACTGTCACCGTGTGGTTTTTGTCTGGTGATGAAGAAGCAGGGGGAGTGATGCATGGATATTGTGACAGTTCACTCAACATAAACCAAATATCGAGATACTGAGGGTTAAAAATGGTAGTTGGGCATAAAATTTATGTGGGGAAATGAACGGGGGAATTGGGGGGATTTGGGGGTAAATCCTCGTACAAGTCATCCAAGAACCATAGGGGAGTAGGGAGTGCCTCAGGTTCTGGTGAAAATATATGAACCATAGCAAGTGATGGGGTAAGGGTATTCACTGGTTCCGCGGGAGGAGAAGGTGTGTGATTTTGAATAAGGGCCATTTGGTGACGCCTGTATTCCATGATGATAGGACATTGATATGTGAAATGATCAAGTGATTCACATAAAGAGCAAGGAAATCTCATCCGTTCGTTGACTGAAGTTGTGACATAATGGATGTCGGTGATGTGAGTTGGGGTGGGTCCTTGCTGAAAACTCTGGCGTATAGTTGTTAGCATCTGCCATAATTGAGGTAATGCTAGACAATGGTGTGTGTAATGGTCATATTCTAAACATATGGTGCATGCGAATTTGGTCTGAAGTCCTTTGTTACTTGTGTTCTGGGAGATAGCGACAATATTGGAGGAAGAGATGAGCGATGGTGGTGCTCGAGGGAGTTGAATAAGGTTACGTAACTTGGGGAGAGAGGGACATCAATTAGTGGGGTGTCCTTCTTTCTCACAGAGTGCACAAGGAGGTTGGATGTGAGGAGGGAGAGGAGCGATGGGATCTTTTTTCTTTCGTCTACCCCCAGCTGTAGCGATCGCGTCAGCAAGAGGGGGTGAGGGTGTTTCTTCGAGAGTAGGTATTGGAATATGCATCGGAACTCCATAAGTTTGGGGAGGGAGGGATGGTTGAGGGACCATCTTAGGCGGATGTAGATACCAAACTGGGATTGACAGTACCATGTTAGGAAGGTTAAGTGTTGCAACTACCTGGAGGGCTTGTATACCTGGTGGGGGGTAAAATAAATGGATTTGGGTAATGGATTGGGGGAATGTTTCCTAGATTGGGATATGGCCCTAGGGGAGGGGAAGATCAGGAATGGGTCGAGCTGAGCTAGTTCCAGGGGGTTCCTGAGGGAGGATGTTTGTGACTAGTCGGGTGTTAGGGATAAAAAAGGCCTTGTTGGGAGGGAGGGTATCTTCAATTGTTGTTTCGTTGGAGGATACGACACATAATTGGGCTGAGGGATGGAGGAGCAGTGGTGCTCCGTGGTATGTCCCTATCAAGGATGGGTCTTTGAAGATTTCAAGGCCCATCTCGATGAGTGGATAGGCATCGATATTAGTGTGGATGAAAGGGAGGGTGTTATCGATGTTGGATGAGGGGTTCGGCTCATAATGTGATACTTGATCAATGGTAATGATTTTTTCGTTATGTGGAAGAATCATGGTTCGGAACACAGAATATGCGACGGCCTTCATAGCATACATGTAGCTACGACCGAACACGATATTGTAGTCGAGCAGGGCATCGATAACCTCAATGTCAATCAGAATGGTTTTTCCCCTGATCTCGATGGGGAAATTTTGGAAGAGTCCCTCGGGGGATGAGGGTCTTCCATAATAGGCTCTTAAGGTAATGGCATATGGTATAAGTTCGGGGGAACAAATTTTCTTCCATACAGATTTTTCCATAATGCAAGTGGATGCACCCTCATAAATGATGCAGCGGTGAACTGTAATGTTCCAGATTTTAATTGGGATTTGAAAAGTGATGAGAGTGGGGAGGCGAGGTTCTCCACTATCGAGATCAAATGTAATGAGTCAGGTATCCGTAGGGTCGACTGCCCCGAGGGTAGAAAGTAACAACTTCCGTTGAGTAGGAAAATTTTGAAGGACTTCTAAGACTGAAATAGCAGTAGGAGATTGTGCCAAATCATCGACCAAACTGCAATTATGAGTTTCCCTAGCCTGAGGGTTGTGGACATTCCTGCGTAAGGGGATGAAAGGAATACAAAGGGGTGGGTCAGTATAAGGGTCAGGAATCGTCAAAGGGGGCCCAATTATGACTAGGGGTGCGTCCGAGGTGGTGGGAGTTGACTCAAGAGTTGCGCTATATTGACAACTGTGTGTTTGTAGAAGAACTTCTTCCTCACTAGTGAGGAGGATAGTATGATCGACAAGATTGCCTGGATTGGGGTATTGTCCTATCTGTGGTAGGGTAGGTTGCATGTCTTGTTGGGTGTTCATTACCCCCTGGTGTGGGATGGGGTTTTGTAGCATGGTTGGGGGTGGTTGCTGCACATATTGTTGTGGGGCCTGCTGGGGGGTAGGAAGTGTTGGGGGACGTGGTCCACTTACAGATTCTTTCATCCATTTAAAGTCGACGATTTGGAGGAAATGGTGAGTATAGTGACCAAACTCACCACAAAGGTCACAAGGGAAATTGGTCCGAAGATTGTTGTTATTTTTCCCTTGGTGTTTATTAGTGCCCCCTTGAGGGTTTTGGTTCCCTGTGTTTTGGTTGCCCCCAGTAGGTTGGTTCTGCTGGGGTTGGTTCTGGTTTCCTCTTGGTCCGGGATTATTACTGTTCCGATTTTTTCCTTTCTTTCTGGCATTGTTCGATTGATGGGATGGATTTTCCGTATTCATTTGTTCAAAATTTTGATATTGCTGAATGGGAGAGGGTTGAACAAAATTAACCCCAGCGTGTGGATGTCCTTATGGTGGAGCCATGGGCTGTGGGGGGCTAGGAAATGGGAAGTACAGATTGTGTTTTGGCACTGATCCATAAGGTACATATGAAGGTGTGGTGCTTTCTCTAGTGCTTAGGGTATAGGATGAGGTAGAGGGAGTACCAACGCTTGGTTGAACAGGTGGGCGTATTATGGGTGCTGGAGGGGGTCCACTGATGGGTGGAGGTAGAGCAATAGGGTATGATTTTTGATAAGGAGGAGGAGGATAATAAGGGATTCCTCCATATGCCGGTAGATATTGGGGTGTGACATACATGGGTGGTTGTTGAGGCTGTGGGTTGTGGTGTGTAGTGTTACCGATCAATCCATCTGGTGAGTGAGACATCCCAGGTTTTTCTTGGCCGAATGACATGAGTCTTGGGGTGTCTGGGAGTACCGTGTATAGGTAGTTGGATTGGGTATAAATGAGTTTGAACTATTGGGTCTTGCTAATGGCTTCTTCTTCAGACTCAGGGAAGGTGGCGAACACATCTTTGGCAAGGAGGTAAACAAGTTATTTGAGGAACCAATTGAGACATTGTTGGGGGGTAGTGTTAACTTTACAGAGGCTATGTCACCGATGCCATTCATGTATGTGGTCAACAATATTTGTGGAGGAGGTTTGTTTGAAGTCTGAGAGTAGTTCAAGTCCATTGTCGTGACAAACAGGTAGTTGAAAGAAGGTCAAAAATGATTTGGCCAAGGATTCAAAAGTCGCGTGGGACCTAGATTTTTCTTTGACATACCATTTGGCTGATGGGCCAGTGAGGGTACGTTGAAATAACCTCAATCGAACAAAATAACCTCAATCAGATGAAATCATCCATGATGTTGTTTGAAGAACACCATAGGTGAAAGGTCATGATATCGTTGGCGGGATCATCTCCTACTTTTCCTTCAAACTTGGGGATGTCTAAAGGGAGTTTTGTAAGCATTGCAGGCCATGTGGGGTTGTGCAATATAGGATCATTAGTGATTTTAGTCAGATTCAGGATATTGAGGGAAGCCAAATATGGCATATGGGGTGGTGGTGAAGGATTAATTCCAGCCATAGTGTGAGTGGTCTGAGTACTTGACCCTTGGAGGGGGCTAGGTGGGTTTGTACTTCCTCCTTGAGAAGAAGTTGGCCTCCTGCTTTCGTGTAAAGGAGAGAGAGTGGATGGTTGACCTTGGGAAGTGGACCCAAGTAAGGTGGAACCAAGCAATGCTAATCCTAAGACAGTGGCACTCACAGGGGTGTGAGAATGGGGAGTCAATGAGTTGGCAAGAATAGTAACTCCTCCTAGATTAGAGGGAAGATTTAGCAAGCGTCTGGAATGACGGGGGTTCTATGGGTCCCCTATGATGTCCAACTAGCTGAGTGAATGTGTGCGAAAGGTGGTGAGAGCAATAAGTAAACAAGAGCTATTGTTGCAATTTCTTGGACCTTCACAATATATTTCTAAATCAGATGTACTAAGAAGGGAATCATACATAAAGTGTTTTGATAAAGAAGCATATATATGTGGATAGGTGAATTTTGTCGGCGTGGGAGAACAAATAAAATAAATGCTCATGTCCTAAAATACGTAACATACTTCTTCTCAAATAGCACTGGACCTTCCAATAGCACTCGAAGTGGGGTTTGAAGCCACCGGAAGAGAAACTAGTGAAGGATGAAGCAATCAGTTATAATGAGGGGTAGAGGAGGCATATCTCGAAAGAACTGGCGATATTTCCCAATAGCCACACAAAATCTGATCAAGGTGCAATTGCATCCCACAATTGAAACCTGGGTAGATGTCCTAAAATTTGGTCACTAGGTACCTTGGTCAAAGTGCATCATTTAGATTTTTGGCCTAAGAAATGGGTCACAGGATGGATCCTGTCCAAGAGGTGGGTGCCTCAAGGGGGGACGCACAGAACAACCGGGCCTTGGCCTTCAAACCTTCATGGGTATCTCCTTTCCTTATGGTGTTAGGATCACTTGACTTGGAGGATTTAAAGTTCCCTATTTGACAACTTCTATTGTTTTGAAAATGTGAGAACCAAATAACGGGGAGTTACTTGGATTCCTATCCCTGAGATCCTACCTAGACTAAAAAATTCTTTTGTCATCTCCTGTGGAGGAAAACTTAGTGAGTTTTTTTAGAAACATTTAGATGTGTTTGTGTGAGAGATTGGACATGTCAACCAACCTCATTGAAATTAAATGGGAGTGGATAGTTTTGTCAATAAAAGGGGTGGGGTGTTTCGAAATCCCGTTGGAGGAAACTTACTTTGACCTCCACAACTTCTAGAGAAAACTATGTGAGTGATTGGTGATATTGTGTGTGAACAAGTGAAAGTGTCCAAGTTTTAATAAATTAGGTGTCACCTTGTTGCATGTGGACTTTGCTTGGTCCTTACAAGTATTTGATTACCTAATTAACTAAATGTCGTTGGTACAACCTTGCAGAATTTTAAAATCCCTAGGAAACTAGCATGTGGACATGTGGGTCCTTTACTATTCCTTTAACTCCCTAAATGTGATTTAATCTAAGAAATCTTTGAAACTATCCTAGATTGTCAATATGTGGGCATGTATGGGCCCATTACAAAACCTTTAAACTTCCCTAGTGATTTAATCTAAGAAAGAAAATTTCAACACTATCCTATCTTTGTAGCATGTGGGCATGTATGGGCCCTTACAATCTTAAGATGTGCTTGAAAAATAAACTAAGAGGAGTCCCGAGGGTGTTGTTGTCCTCTCCTAAATATTTTGTCTATTTAAGGGAGACAAAATTGTCCCACAACCTCTTTCTGATTCTCAAGGTCGCTTTGAAGCGTGAGATAAGAGCATACTCAATGATTGTTTATCCAATTTCTAGTCCCAATGCAAGTTTTATATGTTATGTGAAATGATTCCAACTTAACTTCAGTCAACGCAAGTCATCCATGTGGAAAAACAACAAAAAGGAGGAAAAGTTATGATTTTACCCCTAAGTGCCTATGTGTTTTGACTAATCCCTTTATATGGAGAGGGAATGTAAGTGTAGTGCAGATTACAACATGCATGGAATCAACTTTCAGAAGGCTATGGGCCCTCCACAGATCATTAAAATCTTACAATGTGTATTTTTTTGCATAGGTGAACGAGTCTTAGACTAGACATAGGTGCTTTGAGGGCCAATGCGCGAACTAGAAGAGGTTGATGGGTGCATGTGCACAGAAGGCACTACATAATACAACGATTTTGGCGCACATGCGCACGATGCGCGACTGTGGGCCGATAAACCCACGCACAACTGTCACATGGCCGTGAATAAAATTTTGGATGAAATTCCTTCAACTCATCTTTGAATTTGGCTTCCTGTAGGTCGACTTGGGCCGATTATGGTACCTACAGGTCAAATAAACAAAAAGAAGAGCTAAAATAACCCAAGTGGGGTAGGAAATTGATACATTTCCCCATTGGAGTCGTCAATCTGTTGCACCTCTTTTGTCACCTAGATGAGAAAAACATAGGTTCTTACAAGCTTAGTTGGGTTATCTAAGCAAGACAACAGTAAAGGAAAGGGTTAGAAGAGTAAATCATAAAATACTAAGCGAAGAATTAAACTAGGAATGACAAAAGCAATTAAACTATAGTGCATAAGGACATAAGAACAAGAAACAAACAAGACTCATGTCACCAATGGGAAGGATTGTATTAGTGAAAATAAAACACCAAAGAGAAAGGGGGACTTTGGGTCCCTTCTTCCGCCAAGGGAGGGCTCTTGGACCCCCAAGATTGATCTCTTATTACAACTTGAAAACTTGAAAGAAATGGTGAAAGAATCCCAAGCTAATTCACTCAAAGGGTGATGTGAATAACTCAAATGGAATGGTGCTAGTATGCTCTTGATGAGAAAAGAGGATTCCCCAAGAGAATAGCAGTAGCATAACCTTACAAATGAAATCCTTGAAGACGTAGTGCACCCATGGCCTCTTTTTATAACACAACTTTGAGGTACTATGCAACCAACTTTTAGTGTGAACAAGGGGTTGTTTAGGGCACCTTTAGGTCTTTGAATAGCCACCCAACTAGATTCAGTCGAGATTTGGATGTCAAATCGACTTGGAAGTTGAACCATAAGTGGGTGGGAGGCCGACCAACATCATAAATGCATCATTCTCAAGTGTGTGTGGATTTCAACGTCCACAGTCACGCATCATGTGCATGTGTGCTTTACTGTGTTTCTTGATGGCACATGTGGGCGTGCTCCCTGTATTGTCATAGCGCATCCTGATTTTATAATTGGTTTGTATAGTTTTGGACCTTTTGGAAATGTTTTTTTGGTAATTTTGGTCCATGGGTGAACTTAATAGCTGTTTGGAGATGCTAGATTCCTGTAACTATTTGCGGATGAAATTTCAGTGATAACATAACCGATGCATAGGCGAGAAGTCATAATTATGGATCACTGTATGGGTAGGGTAGAAAATCCAAAAACCTTGAAAGCATCACCTCTCATAGAGGTATGGGCACTAGCAAGATCCCCAAATAAGAATAAATCCATAGAAATATATCTGACGCTAGGTGAGTATCCAGGGGTTATCCCTTCAACTAACTTCGCGTGACCTCATGATTAACTCTGGTGTGAGTGGAGCCTCCTGATATTATCAATTATACAATGGATTTCTCAACTCCCTGTCTGAGAAACATAAGTTGATTTAATTGCCTTGGATAATTTTACTCACAAAATCCTATTCCAAGGCACTAAATCCTAGGCTATTTTGTGCACCCTAAACAATAAAATATTTACTAATCAATTTTAGTTTAAATCGTAAATTTTATTGGACATGATTACTCAAAAAGGTATGGAAATGAAACTCATGGTGTTATGACTCTACATAAAAATAAAAATAGATATAATGCAAAGCCTAACCTTAACTTTTTGATGAATGACATGCTAAATAAAAACAGTGCAATCTTCAATTTTAACTCTGCAACTCAGAAGTAAAATGCAATCTTTCACTAAATGTGCTAAGCTAATGATAAAGATTCCAAGACAAAAAATACCAATCAATGCAAAATACCTATTTTTTTGTATTTTCAATGTATTAGAAAGAAAATGCATGGACTAATAAGCGACTTGGTATATAAATTCTACTGTGTATAAAAGAAATCACTCGAGCAAAATACCAAGCAACTAAGCAGACATCCCAACTACCAAGGACAAATAAAAAATGGAAAACAGAGAGAAATATGTCGCCCAAAAATTCAACTCCAAAAAGGCTTCCTGTCATCCCAGATAATATCAACAGGTACCACAGAGACCTAAGAAGGCTCAGTGATCCTCAAAACCTACCTAGCAGTCACTAAACCAAGCAAACAAGCAAGGGGGGAGTGGTATACGCTCTTGTTCAAGAGAAAAGGGCATATATACGCCTCTTGTAGTGGGATAGAAAACATATACATGCGGATTTCAGGGCAAAAAGGGTGTATATCTTTTAAAACATGGCTAGGCAAGGTTAAAAGGCTAAAAACTCAGAACCAGAGTGAACAAAATATGTCCAACTGTGATACGACAAGAAATACAAAGGCAACAGAGCAATGTAAGAAGGAAAAATACTTCAACCCTTAGAGGGAAGATCTTTCCCCAGTGGAGTCACCAATTCTGTTACAAGGGAAAAACTCTCTATGGCCAAGGGTAAACCACAACAGATAGGTATGACTGCAGAAATCAACTCAATTCCAACATGTGCTATATAAACTAATGTGCAATACGAGGAAAAAGCCTACCTCGATCTAATCGTTTGATGTTGTTCCACCGTTGAGCACTTTGACCCAAATCTTTACACCTACAAGAAGTTCTCAACAAACAAGCGATGCAAGTATATAGTGACAGTATATAAAATGAGTTATCACATAAGATAGCACAATCCATTAATAAACATTAAAAACATGCCCATGGATAATAATCATATATTTGCAAGATATCGATAGGATGGGAAAGGAGTATTTCTATTAATAATTGATCAACATAAGTATCAACATTACAGACTTTCGTGTCGACACGGTTCGAAACCAAGAAACCAAGTTCCTTCCAATTGGGTCTCCACCACTTCAATCCTCCACCAAAGGCAAGCTCATAGCAAAGAGATAATGTGATCCTCTTGACAATAAGGGAAGAGCTTTGGGGTTGAACACTGTGTTCATACTTGAGGGACAAAGGGATGTAGACTCAATATGAAGTAATTTATCCATAGTAACTTTGCTCTCAAAGTTGAATTCTTTCTCTCTCTTTTTCCATAGCTCGAAATTGTGCTCTTATAGCCTCCATAATGCAACTGAAGGGATGAGTCAGAACATTTCCAGTATATGGAAGGCCAAAGATCAGAGATCATTTTTCGTGACATGGAAACCCGACCTCATTTTTTATTTTCTAGCACAAATCCCAATATACACGAGATGTAGTGGAGCAACAAGCGTATACGCATCTTGCAAAGCAATTAGGAAGCGTATATGTGGAAAAATATATAATTTTGGCTCTGGATTTATCAAAAAGGGGGTTGATAAGTCTACGTAGGGAAATGGAAAAAGGCCCTCTATGCAAGATAGCAATGGTGAGGCAAATCTTACTATAACACTTATCCACTTCTTGCATAACCTTGTTCACACCTTGCACACATGTGAAGTTACTAGTGATGGATTTACTTGGTCAAAGGGCACCCATTTGCACACATTTTGAGGAGATCTCATGGATTTTATGAAGACCCATTTGCACAAACATCAAGAGCTTCCCTTAGAGGATGAGAATTTCAAGTTTGACTTGGTAAAATTGGACAAAAATGCACATTCTTCAAGGGTGCACTCATTCTCTATATTCTAAGGAAAATTCATGCATGGTGAAGGTTTAAAGGTGAACACAAAGCACAATTCTATGTGTTTATTTAAATCAAAGTGGTCCACAAGGACAAGTACCAAGGGCACACTTACTAAAGGATTATTTTAGAGTTTTCTTGGTCAAAGGGATTCTAGAAAGAGAACTCAATCATCACACTTGGCATTGGCATACATTTCTAAAAGAGTGCCCCCATAAATGAGGCTTTACAAATGGAAAACCACTCATTTTCTTGGAAATTATGCCTACCAAGTAATATTGTTATTTGGAGGTGGTTATTTGTAGGAAAGCACCCTCATCATGGAGTTTTACACTTGGCATTCATGCACACTTATTGGAAATTCTCCCTTCCTATTTGACCATGCATTTTATCATTATTTTATAGACGAGGGGGACAAATGACACTTATATTTTGTTATTGCATGAATATAAGGATGGAAGAAGGAGACTTGTGGCACTAAAACCATCTAGAACATTGTATCTAGGCATTTTTCTATGATCTCTTGATCAAATATCCCCCCTTAGTTATATTTTCTTAGGAAAATATTATTTTATTGGAGAGGAGAGTTGAGCTAAAGCCTATACAAAGGTTTACTTTCTCCATTTTGTAGATGGATGGGATTAGTTGGGGAGTAATGGGAAAAAACGTGTCTCACCTTTGCAAAGCTATTGTGTAATCTTGTCTATTATTTAGTGGTTGTTTAAGGGTATAGTGTAAAATAACTTATATATTTTATTCATGACCCCAAACCCATCTTTTACATTTACATCATTTTTCCATTACAATTGTGGCTAGGTTCTCTTTACTCCCACTCCTACTACATGAAGTAAGCATAGCTAACCTATAGTGAAGCCCCCCTTGAATTTTCCTAAGTCTAAAGTGTAGGGGAGAGTTGGTGAGGTCACACTAGCCAACCTCTTGAGTTCCATAAGTATAGAACCCATCTTTGGGACTTTGAGAAAAGGTTTTGGTTTGTGTGGTAACACAATCAAGTGAGCTCAATAGAAGAAAGGTTGAAATCTCTATAAGTATAGAAAGCTTCACCTTTAGGATTTTTCCTTTTTTGTGGAATTATTGTCTTCTTGCAAAACAATTGAGTCATTTGTCTCAAGGTGGTTCTTTGTTCCTTCAAATCA